>JASAMV010004484.1:0-43882 GCA_030248065.1 Rhynchonema sp. JSB1_4
CATCATTTTGGCCGCCAGATGCCCCTATGGGTACGTATTTGTCTGTGACTGGTCGTTTATCTGGAAAAGAACACCATGAAGAAGAAGAAAGGTTTGCGTGTGAAACATTTGGTTCCGTAAGTCCTGAACACCTTGACTGACCTCGTCGGCCAAATTTGGCACTGGCATGTGAATCAATCATTGACACTAAGTGTTGTACGTAATACATATACTAGGTACTATGTATATTACATAGCTTGGTGTTCGAAATTGCATGACAGCTGAAAACAGCACCCGATGTCACAGGTTGACACCAACCGAACTCATCAAGGTTGCATATGTACCATGTGTCAAAAACGATATGTTTTAGTGCGGGAAAATGTTTTCACAGCGGCGGATCCAGCTTTTGACCAAGGGAGGTGCCAAATTCAAAAAAGACACTTTTATCTAGTGCTTGTTCCATTTTTGAAACGTCATATTTGTCCTGCGATTTTAGGGATTCTTTTTCGTTCTTTCTTCCGTAATGGTAGCCCCAGTGACAATTTGACAAAAGGGGTCCTGGCCTCTTTGACCCGCCTGGATCCGCCCTTGTATTTGCATAATATAAGTCCAGAATTAGTGCCGGAAATTCATTAAGTTTCATTTGACCCGCATGACTGATATAAAAATAGTATTGTGGTGCTCACCAATGACCAAGCGACGTTACACATGGGTTCACCCACGCAGCGATTGTGACAAGAAACAGAGCTACGAATCTTGATGATGCTAATAAAATAATACTCAAATATGAAGTTCTGGTTTCTGAGCTCTTTCAGCATGTCTGTGACGATCCAAAAATATACGGTCCACTTACATGCCAGTCACAGTGGCGCATTGTATCTATAGGAGCAGTTTTAAGTCAATCAAAACAAAGCCCAACCAACAGCATGTGGGTACTAGATTAGCACGCGCCCGGGCGGGCAGCTTAGACTAGGGCCAGACTTAGGATTATTCCTAGATTTAGGCTTGGGGTTGGGCTTAGGCTTGCATTCAGCCTTAGGCGGCACTTAGGGCAACCGTAAGCCGCCTGAAACAAACCCAAACTTAAAACAGCCCGGCGCTAGCTGCTGTTCCTATAATGCAGTGCCCGCGTGGGTTTCAAAATTCAATTTGATTGGATCGAGTTTGCTAGCACGAAAGAAGTCGTTAATTGATATCGTGCCCACACAACGGTTGACGTTTTGAGTAAGAAGGTCTTGTCGCTTTCAATTTAGATCAGGAACACGGCATGAAAAGGGCAGATGAAACGCTCGACAAGAAAAGACGCGGAACGGGATGTGACGTTACGCGTGGGTAAATGTAATACATACAGACCTGAGAACAAACGTAGCCAACCCAATTGTAGCGTACAGTACGTCACGCGTGTAGCTATCATCACACAGTCAGACAGCAGGTAGTGGCAACAAAATCCCATGTCATCCTCCATCAGTGTCCAAACATCATAGCCAATAATTAGCTCCAACTCCATGCACGTCATAACGGCACCCTGCTCGCTGATCGACATACTGTAATTACGTCCAGATCGTATCAACTTTCAAGGCAAGTGCATTGGTGGCATGGAGTTGGGCATAGTTAAATTTTAGTTGCGCTGTATTTCGTGATAGATTTGGCGCAATAAATTTGACTAGCGTAAAAGTTGTTCCCCTGCACCACACGAACAACCTTTACGCTGGTCGAAATTAGAACGTCACGCCAACCCCATCGCAAAATACAACTCAACCAAGACTGTACAAACTCCCACTTTCTCGTAATTAGCACACAGAGCAACTATTAGGGCTGCGTGACGTTGATGTGGGACAACAGTGGTCACAAATAAATATTTTCTGTATACGTTGGCATGTGTGGATGTAGTTCAAAAAGAAACATTTCGATTTCCGGTGGTTGAGAGTCAGAACGTCAGTGAGAGTGCTTTGAAAGCTTTTGCACATCTATAACATACTTTCATAAGCAAAAACATTCACGATTGAAGTTTATGCTGGAATGCTTATGTCCCTCCAAGTGAACTTCCAGGACGGACAATTGAGGACAAGGAAGTGCACTGGTGTGGAATGTTGCCGTGCGATGAGCACACCCTGTTTGTGTGAAACTCGTCTTCCAAAAACAATCTTAGCGTAAATTGGAATTAAATCGAACCGAAAAAAACAATCACAGGACAACTCCATAAACACACACCGACCTCTGCCGCGCTCAGCTCAGACGTCGCCACATGGGGGGCGCTGTTGAGTTGATGTGTGCGCCAAAAGCAAGTTTTAGCAATAAAAACACTACGGCCATGGCAAATTAGTGCCTTCCGGGGTGGCCGGCGTGCACTGCTAACTTTGTTATTTGGCATAAAATTGCCCAGTTCCGCGGAACAACCTGCCCTGCGATTTTATCACAATAATCTGAAACGTGGGTGAGATTGGATCTTCCTCCATCGCCGAACACGAGGGAGCCATAATTTGTCTCGTCGTTTGCTCATAATGGTTACATAACATCTCGTAGTGTGCGATTACCACGTCGGCTTAAAGTCTGATTATAATTCAAGACGACCATCCACAATCTGGTCCAACAGTTTCAAAACGAACCCCACGGAACACTCGGCACAACATTTTGAACTGGCAAAGGGTGATTGGCATTATACTGCCCGCGCATTACAGCTACAATACACATTAGGTATTGGTCGCACAATGACTATATAAGAATTGGTCAAATTTTTTTCCTGAATCGTGAAGAGGGAAAGTGACGGGGCAATGACGTTGCGTTGCGTGATCGCACATATGTAGTAAAGAGAATGTCTCAGACCTGCGGCAACGTGGTTGATCTGCCAGATTATTTTTAGCTGAAAATGTTTTGTCAAAAATACAAGTAGCTTAGTGGTTAAGGTTGAACCTGAAGATCAGGGTAGATGAATTCTGATTTAGTCATTGTGCGACCAATATAGGGAAACCATCGGTTCATGGCACTTTTTATACACACAACGCATGCAGCAACCCACGCCATTTTCTGAACAAAATGTCCACTTTGAGCGAGTGTTACACTTCGATGACCGCTTTATAATTTACTCGGCTTTCATTAGCTGCTTGACATAACACTTTTCTCCACTGTTGCAAAATTTGGAGATGTTTCAACGGATAACTGCAGAGAATAATAGATGTATTTATTGACGGCAGTAATGCACCATGCAGCCTGAGTGTGTTGAGTGCCTGCCATGAGCTGGCGGATTGCGTGTACATTATACCTTGTGCTTTCAAATTTTAGGGTGGTCCTGGCACAGATTGTCTCGCTTATTTGTGGGACCAACAGTTGCATAAACGTGTGATTTTTAACCGATCGGATTTGATCGAATGGGTTGGACCCAACAGCACATGAACGCTTGTGATACTGATTCGTCACTTGAGAAAACAGTGTCATGCCCCTGTTCAGGCACTTGCTGAGCTGACGAGAGCAAGGTTTCAGCCAAAGTGACTTTTCACACTTGCACATCGTTGGACAACTTGACACTATTTCGCAGACTTGGCCGCGAGCCATACCTGTGACCTTTTTTTCTAAAAATGGTCAAAGACGTTTCTTTTATCGCTACGTAAATTTGGTGAGCATATCATCGAACTGATTCTGACATGGCTAAGAGAGCTGTGGTAGAGCAGGACTAAGCGACCGATTATTTTTCTGCGAGCACCACAAGGAGCATAGTCCGGCAACAACGAGTCACCAGGTACATCAAAAGTTTGCTTTACCACCTTTGATCGCTCACAGAAAAAAATTTTAATCCAAGTACACACATCAAGTCACAAGTCAGTCGCAACAGCCCAATCTTGCAAAATGATCAAGTTAGGTATGGGTTCGTTCAAATCCACGGTGCAAACGCCCATCCAGCTTCGTGCTGACCGTCGGCTGTTGCCTTCTTTCGCTTGGATGTGCTGAATGCGTTGTTGCCAAACAGGTCGGTGCCAGGGATAGTCTGCGGTACAAACCAGGCACCCGACGATGGTAGGTCGCGTTTCTGCAAGCAATATTGCAATACATGAGCAATTGTGCTGAAAACACGAAGGTGAGAATGAATTGTAGAGTGGTTGACACAGATCATTGGCGACACCCTCAAATGACCTAAAATGAACGACCCTGAGAGTGTCCGGCATAATCGTGTCAACGACCAGAGTCAAGGACCTCACAACAGGTCATGGATAAACAGCCAAACAGCAACAAATTTCCTTCTCAATGTTCTCTTCTGTTGCAGACCTCTCCAGCAGTTTCGCTCACACACATACTGGAAGTTCAATATCTTTACTTAGATGTGATCCTTTCAGAAAACATCCTGCCCTCCGTGAAGCGGATATTTGAAGTTGATCCAGCAGCGGACGTATAATACATAAAGGCAAACTACACCAACACGAGCCCGATTTCGAAGGTGGTGTGTATTCAAAACGAATAGAAAGAGAAAATCATCATGCTCCACTTTGTATTCTTCAACGTTTAACATTTCCCAAATCAGCAGCCACGTATGAATGTTTCACTATTCTGCCAGCTGCAAAGTTGGGCTCATGTTGGCGTAGTTTGCCTATACACACATTAGCTCTATGTATATACTACAGCTACAGAAGGAAATGCTGCCTAGATCTCTAGAATTAACAGCAAAAATTTACTATTCTGTTTCTATTCCGTGGCCATGGCCGTTTGTACACATATTTTGTTGAGACATGGAGCCGGATTGGTTGGGTGCCATAGCTCTTTTGCGTCAAACTGTTCATGATCACCCTCGTGAAGCATCAACCAAGCGTGATGGTGACATTGTTGTAGCAAAAACCGGCGAATTCTATCCACAAACCTGTGCAATTTGCCGACTTTCTCTCTCAAACTCGTGCGTTGGCTTGAGCAATCGCATGAACCCACGTGCCGAACTGTGGTGTATTTCAGTCGACAACAGCACACAAGCAAACAACAAGACCAAACTGGACCGATGCATTATAGTTGAAATATTGATGCTTTTGTTGACCTTACTTGACTCAACAGCTCAGCAGCTTTCGGTGTGAAAAGAGATCTGAAAATAACCAGTAAAATGAAAGCAATTCAACTATTTGTAGTTAATCTCGGTAGACTGGCTAGCGAAAACTAAGGGCGAACTTAGGTTAAATCCGGAATCCGGAACTCGAAAATAATTTGCATGTAAAAATGCAAAACATTTCTGGGCTCCGGAAATATTTCCGGAAAACGCAAGAATTTACATGCAAAAATAATGCGTTTTCAGGAAATATTTCCGGAGTCCGATTTCCGGATTCAAAAGAGCTCGCCCTTAAAGCAATAGTAAAGTACATATCCTAGAAAGCTAAGCATCGTCTGACTAGTCTTGAAGCACTGTACGTTTCAGGAGCTAAATTCTCATGTCTTTTTATCAAATCAACATTGGTGGTTGCTCTCGTGCTGCTGATTTTATTGAAAAATAACACACCAAAAACGTTTATTTGGTTCGGTGACGGGACAAGAATGGACCCTTTAATCAAAGCATAAATCTGGAGGAACTGCGAAGGCAAAAAGGGAAAACTGGTTGGGAGGCTCATTCATTTGCGTGGCAAAAGAAAACATGATTGAATATGAACGGACAGCCGGGGCAACAACATGTAGATATAAAGCAACGTCTCATGTACTGTATGTATGTAAAATATTCATTAAATTATTTTCAGTCCAGACAATCGCTACATTATGGGTACTTCCGGTTTGCTATGATGTGAGTCTCGACGTGTATATGCAACAGGGTATACCGTCCTCACTAGAACAAGAAGCCGCACCACACAAACACTTTTGTGACAACCGTTCTCGCTCAGCGTGTGCATGGTTGTGTCCATTTGAGTGGGCTCTGTGCCGAAACATACTCGTGTGCCGAAAATGAAACGCATAGACGCGACCTATATTGCTCAAACATCACCGGCCGATTCTGCCGGACATCACAATTTTTTGCATGGTACACATCTACTATACATACGTAGCTAATGTTGTATACCATGAACCAGGACCATGAGCTGTGGCATGTATAGAAAGCTAAGTCTTTCCATTTTGCTCTGTCGAAATGCCAAGTAAACAGAGTAGCTACAGTAATGTGACATATTGAACATGCATTACGAGACACCCACAGTGAGTGTGACATGATCCGCTTTCGCGCGTGGGCGGTGGCGGACATCACGGTTCGCTGCAAAATCATTATTATTCCGGCGCACGACTGGTTGTTCGATGTGGAAAAATAGTGCTGAAATTGCCAAAATTTTGCAAAGAAGTATATTCCCAAACATGTGCAATGTTCCAGACATCCGTCCCAAATCGATGGCACTTTTCGTTTTCTTTTCGAGAACTTGGAGGCTCGCTTTACTGACTCCTTGGTCGCCAACAGCGCCTGCGTCAACAATGTAACAGCAGTGAGTTTTGTGCGTTGCCATGTGAAACAGCTTGATGTCAATAACTATTAGGCCCGTTTTTTTTAAATGGAATGTGTCGTAAAACATTTACTGTATCTATCCATATAATAATTGCATCTGGTATGGTACAACCTGGGGCACAAAAAGTTACAACTGATACCTGTATCCAAATACTACACTGACATATACTGACAAATACTACCAGTTAGATAAATAAATTTGGATCATGGGCTCGCATATTTCAGCCTCATGATTCAATTGAATTAAAAAAATTTCGCAAGAAGACTAACACATTCTAACCGCCGTTTGAACAACGTTCATAATCGCAAGAGCATATTATATAAACATTTTTAGTTTCTTACGTTGGTTTTTTACTGTAAATAAGGTACATACCAATTAAGATATACATACGTGAAGTAAAAAAATGGTACTAGGTGAACAAAAGGATATAAAAAAATAACGTAGCTTCATGGTTTTGTCGACATCTACGCACATGGTATTCATACATGTCAGTGTTTTTTTAAATTTTTAGGCCTATAAACAAGCATCCAATATCACGTCTACATACTTGCATTATATCAGGTTCGGTAAATCGACAGCAAGTCCTCAGGTTGGTCTTTCATGAATGGATCGGGCCGCTGAAACATCTAAATGTGGTAGTGACTGGATGGCAAACGATTAGGTCGACAAGTGATAAGTTCTCGTGCAAGTACTGTACCTATGCATGATTCTAATCATCCTCACAACAATTTGTGGTCAGCCAAGGGAGACATCTGATCTGTGATTATCGAATGCGCTGTCAGCGGGAGCTCAAAAAAAGCTGACAATAGTGTCCAATGATTAACTTCCAAGCATAATCTTACAGTTTTGAAAATTCTGATTCACATTTTTAACGAAAATTGATAATCGCATAGCAATTACCAGTTACCCAGAATCTCTAACTCACCAAATACTGCACGTTTACCTACCCGTCAGGGCTGTAACCGTCAAAAATATTCCAGAGTACTCGATCCAGATTTGGCATGGGAAACAAATCTGAGCGAGCGTACCTACCTTTCCGTTGTCATTCTTTCCTTTCAACAAGTATCCATTACCATAACCGGCGTAAAATCTCCGTTTGAACAGATGTCGCAGAGCCGGAATGCGTTTTTGATCGTTATGGTTGGCGCTAGCTGATGTTTCACACATCAGCAACGACAACAGACTCAATAACAATAGGTACTTTGAGAACGACATTGGAGAAAAGTCGAAGTCTTGTTTCAGCAATGTTTTGGTAGTGTTTCTGAAATAAGAGGTACTGGTAACGGTAAGTTTACAAACAACTGATGCACTTCACACGCACTTCAAAACCGAATGCTTTTTTGGCCTCCCGTTCGACAAAAAGCAATCTTTTTGGTTGAGGTGCTCACGGCAGTTTAGCGCGCAAATATACGTACGAAATGGTTCAATTTCCTTCCCGTGGGTTACGTGAGTGGTGAGACTCCACTGCATTGCAGTTTCTATGTCTGTTGTGCGCCGCGTAACAATCACAGCCGTGGTGGTAGACGGAAACATCAGGCGTTCACTGACTGTGCAAGTGAAATGCAATTCACGCAAATGAAATAAACTACGTAGCTCAACGACCCCTGCTATGACTTAACTTAAAGGACATTACCTGGGCAGAAAACAAACTGCTTCTGAGGTTGGTACTAAACCCCAGTGAACGCTAAGGAACGGAAGCCGGCCATTCATTTTTCGACAAGTGCGGCTCAACGTTGATCTTGCATGGGAAATTCGCAAAGTTATCATTGATTTCGAGTGGTTTGAGCAAAAAATGAACATTAAAATATGCAGACTATGTGCATAAGGTACTGAGGTGTAATAAAATCATCATGCCATGATCTCGTTGACTGCGATTGCATAAACCATATCCGTGAGTTTGTGAACTCTCTGAAGTGCTCAGAGCCAATCATATCTATTGTACCACAGTCGGGCGCGCCAATGGCATCAGCAAGGTCAGCCAAACACGAACAAAAGGAATGACATTCATGAAACTCGTCACACATTGAGGCTGAAAACAAGAGGATTACGATGTAGACGCACATTGCCGGTTACTTCCAGATCCCTAGAGACTGGACTCGGCGTTTTCCTTCAATTTGCGTTGCGTCGGATTACCATCTGTTTGTGCCTTTTTTGCACTTTTCCACTTAATGCGGTTTTTTGTCAAGTTTTTCCGAAGAACAAAAGTTTGGTAGTGGCATGCATAATATATGTACAGTATGTTATTTGCATGTGACGTTTTATGTTTGTGCGTATGATGTCATGCTGTGCCTGTTGCGTCGCACGTCAAGAGTTGGTCCAATTTTGTTGATGCCGAAAACAAGATGGCATCAGCTGCAGCTGTGCAATTTGTGCACCAGTGCGAAACAGAAAGCCAATGACGAGTTCACGGTGCCGGGGGACACGGCTGGCCATCGGGGCCTGTTCACGTAATAATATGGCATGGCTCGTATGCACACCACAACATTTTTTGGGTAAAAATGTTTGCGTACAGGACATGGAGTGGGACGTTTCTGCTTTCTGCGCTTTTCCCATGGGTGGACCTCAATTGGGGGACTGTACCTGTAGCTTAAATTTGTGGGTGGTCTCCAAGAACATCAGTGATGGGTTCAGTAACATCTAAAAACGGACTTTAGCGCCAACGCGGTTCGTATTTGCAAACGCATCTTTATCGCCATATTTCCTAAGTATTTCACTAATTTAGGTAAAGGCAAACTACACCAACATGAGCTCGATTTCGCAGCTGGCAGAATAATGAAACATTCACACGTGGCTGCTGATTTGGGAAATGTTACACGTTGAAGAATACAAAATGGAGTATGATGATTTTCTCTTTCTATTCGTTTTGAATACACGTTAGCTTCGAAATCGGGCTCGTGTTGGTGTAGTTTGCCTATATGTAGCTATCAGCTGAACGTAGTCAAATTCTGTCAAATCCGTAAAACCGAACAAAACCCTGGTAAGGAACGGAATGGGTGGCCAATCTATCACACATAACGCATTGACTTTCAAGCAATCATTGTCACCCAGTCTGTCCGCCCCTCCAATATCCATGGACGGGCGCTGCAGCCACAACCGGAGTGTCACGTGGCACGTCTTCGAACTGAAACAAGCACAATTTGTGCTGCACTGCACAATGATGCATGCAGTCTTCTTCAGGCACTGCACTACATACATGTACATGTACACCTACATGCAATGTAGATTTTGTTTGGAGATGAGGACCAAATCTTCGTACAACAAGAATGTTTTGTTCTTGAGGGGCATCATACTCTGTTTCACCTGTATTTCGTAATTTCTGAATGGAGGACAGATCTGACCAGATTTCACCCAATCGTCACACAATGAGCACATTGGAATGCATTGCACATACCAATGACAGTCTTCCAGCTTGTGAGAAACGCGCCCGTTTCCTGATTGGTGGCAGCAGTGCGGCGCCACTGGTACCTGGATGCATTACCAACAGACAAGCTGTGACACACAGCAGGATGACCAGAAGACGGCACATTGTTGTTGATGTATTAGATTATTTTCGACGGCACAGGTTTGATTTTGGACCTGCGCAGATGAACTTTTTTTGACAATATCACAATAAAATGGGATCTGAGCTGAAGGACAAACGGAACGTGACAAGGCTTGAATTTCAATTGTGCAGTCAGAGCACGAAATCAATGGTCACGCCAAATGTCAGTTGTAGCACGGCTGACTACTGTAGCATACACGTGGGAGCGGAAATAAACTGCTCCTGCGCTATGTGCCGTGAATAAATTTGAATTGAACAGTTTAAGAACGTAACTAGGAAAAAGAGCCTAAACAGGCTCACGGAATATAGCAACATCCCCCATTTGATAATCTGCCAATGCTACAATTGGCTGAAACAAGTGTAACCGTTTGTGCTTATTTCTGACGGTACAATTGGGAGAAACAAGTCTAACGGTATACTTTTGACCATACAATAGGGAGAAACAAGAAATTTCGAGCCATATTTATGCGGTCCGACCGCGTATGTAGAAAGAAAACCGTTGCAATTAATGTTCCAGCGCCCGCTCGAGGTCGGCACCTGCACCGCAGCTTTTTGCTCATTTCTGTTTCCGGCAAATTTTTTGCAATTGTGAAAGACGCCAGACGAATACAAGTACTCTGGTAACTTTCATTTTGGTTCTCATCATTACTTACGGGAATAAAAGAGTGCTTTTATGCTTTCAGCCAATAATCCGATGACACCCGCTGTCACACCCACACGTTCGCAACCCACTGCATATTGTAGATTCACAAACCACTGACCTGATATCATGCGAGATTCTATACCCGACTAACACTTCTTAACGTAATCTCGACACTTTGCCTCATTTGTTATAAGTACATGTGGATTATCAACTTCGCCACCTTCGAGCGAGACAGGGACAAAACTGATGGCTGCTCTGCGTTGGGTTGAAGAAAGCCGCTTTGTTAGGACAGTCCTTGTTGACACTTTTCCTCTTTTAATCATGAGGACATGTGGATGAGCAGCAGCGGACAGGCACAACACCGCTAGGTGACCAAAGCACACTGCTTTATGATTTTGTCCAAAGTTGGTGGCTAGCCCCCCAATGTATTACGGCTCTGTTCACACAGGCCTCCCCCGAGCTGGCGCCGGAACATTGCAACGGTCTTCTTTCTACATACGCGGTCGGACCGCATAAACATGGCTCGAAACTTCTTGTTTCTCCCTATTGTACCGTCAGCAGTATACGGTTAGACTTGTTTCTACCAATTGTACCGTTCGAAATATGCACAAACGGGTACACTCGTTTCAGCCTCAGCAAATTATCGGGTGGGGGATGTTGTTGTATTCCGTAAGCCTGTTTAGGCTCTTTTTTCATAGTTCTCCCAGTTATATGGCGCAGCCATTTTGCGAGGCGCAGATGCCCTCGAAGTGTCCTAATTGTCACATTGCGTCTCCTCTTATTCACTTCAGCCGCTGTTAGGATCTCCGTTCGATAATTAGATCCTGAATCCCTATTTGGGCCGAACTTCCCCGAAGGCATTTTGCAAAGCGCACTACTCGAATCTTTACAGTCTCGCTCTAATCTTCCCTAATTTTTCAAGTTGCACTGTCCTCCTGCGCTGCACCTGATTTAACAAGACATCTCGCCTGCCATCCTATTTGCATGATGACTATTCTCGTAATGTTCGTTGGCTCACCCTGTTCTACGTTGTCTGTATTGTCTCGTTGACTGATTCTGACCGTGGCGGTGTGCTACTCTATGTTGCACAGTCTCTAATTCGCGTTTGCATGACTTACACTTGAATAAAATTGCACATGTCGCAACAGCCTTTAACAATTAAAGCTTCGTTTTATCGGAAGAGAAAACATTCACTTTTGACTTTACTTGCGGATGAGCGAAGACAGCGAATACTGAAATTAGTATTCCCACGAAGAAGGAGATACTGAAATCAGTATTGCTTTTTTTCAGCGTTTTGTGTTGGCTGATATACGACATTATTGCAATAAAAAATTTGCAAAGGCTCAGCACACGCGCTCACTCCAACACCCCCGATTTTGACACTACAGGTATAGCATACTTTACTTTGATCCGATCTGCTGATGTTTCAATATGCGTTTCAAATTTTATTTTCTCACAGGACACTATTGGGTACGTAGGCTATCTTGTGCATATAACGCCAATGCGCTAATGCTCGGATGTCTTTCTTCTTTTGCTGTTGCAATATTCCGTGCATGCAACTGCATGGCTGCGGTTATCCACCCCTGTGCTGTAAACTGACCGACAGGAACACAATACTTCCAAGAATATACAGAAGTGTTCACTGAGAAAAAATGCCCCAAACGCTCGAAAAAACAAACTTGAAAAAGATATTTTCTCGTTCCGTACGGTTTTCTTGGCGCTATGTGTTTTTAATAAGTTTACTTTTTTCTTAGAAACCACGAAAACCTTTCACTGAGATTTACGTCGTTCTTGACACAATATGAAAAAAGGCTTTTGTGTAAGAGGCCACAGAGAACGGCGGCGCTCACACGCAACAACATAATAGAATGCAAGACACACGATGGAACACATGAGGAAGAATGAAAATGATTACCAGAAGGGACACCAACAGTTCATGACAAGCAGAGCATGAAATGGCACCGGCTGGGGGGAGTAACATGTGGCATAACGCTTCAAACAGGTTTTGAATCACGGGAGGCAGGCACGCTGGGAATGGCCGAAAAAGGTGGAATAGCCTAGGGCTGGGACTGTGACCGCACCTTCACTTCAATGGTGGGTGTCCACTTTCGATTAGACCGTTCGGATTTTTCTTTTCCTATTGCACACTTTGCTTCTTGCCAAATTTATTGCATAGTGGTTGACGACGTTCGTTTGACGACAGTGTTTGTCATTCGCACCTGCATAACTTCTGTCGCGATGAACGTGCACTAAAATCGTTCGGTTAATTGTGTTGCTAATGAACTGTGATCTTTGAAGATCCTATATTTTTTCAAGAAGACGTTGATCAGACCAAGGCAAAGTGAACAGAGTGGCAAAGTGGTTTACTGGGAGCGAAAATAAACCAGTTTGTATTCATATATGATTCACGAGAACTTCAACAATTGAAAACAAATGTGACTTTATTCAGAATAAATCGTGAAGCAATTAGCACGTCTTTCGCGTTGGGTTGTGTGGAAGCTTTTTTTGACTCGTTCCTGTGTCAGTGACAAGATGTACTGTTTTGTCTTTCGTTCCAAACGCTTATAGCGATAAGGTATATGTGTCTTCCAAGGGTAGTTCGTGAATGACCTAAACATAATAAACTGTACGATTATACAAACTCACTGCTCATGTATATACAGTATCTAAAAAGGCTTAGCAAGGGTTAATGTTATCACAATTTTTTGTTTGAGCCGCCACATTGAGTGGTATGTTCGAAACGGTGTGAACGTCTGCTGGGCGTAAAGGTCGGTATAAGCTCGGTCGGTGTAAGCTCCCAACTTGAAAGCTTCCGGAAACATGAAACATTCCACATCAACAGCAGGCAATGTTTCATGTTCACACCGAACTTACACTGACCGAGCTTACGCCGATGTTTACACCAAACTGACGCCCAACACCGTTTCGAAAATTCCACCCATCATACGCACGAACGTTATAATGGCTGCTGATTCTACTGTCATCGAGGCAAGTGGTTGAGTTTCGTCCAAACCGTAGTCCAAATCTGTCCTTACGCTAACGACCTGCGTCGACAACATTCAAATAAGCCATAATATTTGAATTCTAAGCCATAATCAAGCATATAAAAGTATACAGATCATTTTAGGTGCAGTGTTCGATCGAAAATAAAGTTAATGTGAAACTGCTCACCGATTAGCACATCATGCGATGGTTGTTGAGGCAATAATGGTGTGGCCTTTTGATGAAAAATACCGCCAGAGAGCATTTTCCGGCCAACGGAACGGGGCAGGAAATTGGTAGGGGAATTGAATAAGACACCATGGGGTTTACAAGAACACATCAGATCCTGGGTCGCATTGGAAACATTGGGAACAGGGGAAAAAGAGTAATGGCCTAACTATACTTCGTTCTCTCAGAGAACAAAGAACAAATTCTCGAGCGCTGATTGGCTGTTGAACATACGTGGACCAATCAGCGCGCCAGAATTTGTTCTTTGTTCTCTGAGAGAACGAAGTATAGTTAGGCCTTAAAACAGCGACGCGTTTGTGGGCCGTGGCAGCACCGGCAGTAAACCAGAACGTATAACAAAATGAGAAGACAACAAACATGCGGTAACCGCGAGTACTGTACCTATACGCATACTTTGACGTTACGTGCAGATGGTACAATGCAGGTATGCTCCCGCACACGTACACATACTTTGACGCTACGATGTTTATGTGACTGGAGCACTACGTGCATGAGAAAAGTTAAAATCAGAGGATTCTCAGTGAGGTATCGCAACTACAGTATACGCATTAAGTTTACACGTGCGCTGGTAATATGTATATAACACCCACGTGAATAGTATAAAAGCCATGATAACATTTTTTATGAACCCCGTCCATAAGCACGTCCGTCGCAACATGGATAACGACTACATTGTATACCGCCATACGCTACATAAGCGCGGCTGCCCAGAAACAACCCAAATCAACGTCGCTGTTTTGCCCAGGTATTGGTCGCACAATGAGTATAAGAATCGGTCAAATTTTTTCCTGAATCGTGAAGCAGGAATGTGACGGGGCAATGACGTTGAGTTGCGCGATCACACGCAAAGAATGCAGTCAGCAAAATGTTTCAGATCCGCAGCAACGTGGGTGCTCTGCCAGGTTATTTTCAGGTGAAAATGTTTTGTGAGAATCACAAAGAGCACAGTGGTTAAGTGTGACTGAACGTGAAAATCAAGATTGATTTGACGAATTCTTACTGTATATGGTCATTGTGCTACGAATACACATTAGTCATACACACGGGTCATACATGTATAGTCCATCCATCAGCTCATGACACTTTTTGTCAGCTGAAAAGCTTGACAGGATCCAGTGCTGTTACGAAAAAGAAAAGAAAGAGAAATCGGTTTTTATTTAATTTTTGTGCGCCGTTTTCTCTGACATACCCTTGCGGAGGAACAATTTTTCACAACGGAACCTGAACCTCCCGACCAAAAGCGCCATGAGCTGATGGATGAACCATACATAGATTCACACGATTGACGACGGTCTGATCTTCTTGGGTGCAGTCTGTCTGAGTTCGGGTCTGGCCGATTGTACGAACAACAGGTCGATCACATCGGTGACGGTTGTCACAGCGACCAACAACCAGGCCAGGGCCGGCAGCGCACGCCCACCATCACTCGGCAGGAACGCCACTGCGATCGTGCATGCGATCAGCGAGCTCAGTAGTAGCACCGAGCGTGTGTAGCTGCAAACATGCAATGCCATTACCCATGTTATAGTTATTGTACATCGGTACATCGTGTGTATGTACCGAAGTTTTCCGGTTAAAACCCCTGTGTTGTTTGAAAGATACATATGTGAATTTGTCGTTAACCCATTTCCTCAGTGGATTCGTTTTCATTAGCGATCCTGGGCCTTTGAGCTGCAAAACTCAGATTTGATTCTTGTCAGTGTCGGGTGTGTCGAACTTTGCAGCTACGTATCCTTTATGTTTTCTCTGTTCGCCCACGCATTTAATCGAAACAAATCTGTAAGCACGCAATGTTTACGTGCACCGCAGTTAATCATTGGAGCGGAGTATTAAGTTCGTACTGTATGTGCACGCACACCAAACGGGTGGCGTGATATGGCATGACTGCGACTCCGCTGGGATTCGCTCATTTTCGGGAAGCTCCCATTAGTGTGCAGCATTGTGCATTCGGACCATTTATCTCAGATGCACGAAAGGTGGCGCTGTGGCCAATTTTTTTTAACCTGAACTTCAGATTTCGCAACTGCTAAACGTCTGGCCACAAATTGCGCAAAACTATATCTGTAGATGTAACGATATTTCTGTCGAGTGCTCACCCGCATGTCTTGCTGAACACAACTCTTCGTTCCAATTTATTGTCGAGCCATCGCATCGTCGAGCGAATGCTTTCCGTCACCACCGCCAGTTGCTGCAATCATTAAACTTTTTTGGCAAATTTTTGACACAAAAAAACACAGAATGTATACTACATGCGATTACTCAGCAACCTTTTTGCCTTGAAAATTGGAGCCAATAGAAGCTTTAGGAGCGGCCGGACCCATTTGGACCCAGCTGCTTACGCGTACTCGCCCAGATGCTCAACCATTTTCGATAGTGAGCCACGATTGATTGGTTGACTTGCCTGTAGCACGCCGATGGCGCGAGTTGGTGTAGTGCCCATCAAAGCCGGTCGCTGTTTATGTGACCGATTGAGTGTGCTGAACGCTGACTTGCTGGCGATCGTCGTCTTGTCGACTTCTGTGGCAGTAACAAGCACCTGTGTCTGTCTGCAGGGTTGTGGTTGGCATGTTCCGGGGTGGCCGGGCGTTTGGACAAGGCAGACATGCCAACTGTTGCACAAAGTGGTCTTGCTCAAACCGGCTTTGCTCAATTGCCCGTGCGCCTGTTCCGGTCTCAAATTTACTTTAAGTGGCCACAAAGCTCAGTCTTCTTGAATTCTGTATTGAAGCAATAAACACCTTGCATGGTCAGCATTTCAGAAGCATGCTTTGAGAGCACGCCCTGGCACTCGCACATTCTGCAGCCAATCAGCGAACGAGGCTTTGTTCTCACAGAGAATGAAGAGTAGTTGGGGCTTTACAGTTGGGCACAGCGGGTCCTCTACAGGGACGAAAGTGTCAGATGTGCATCTTAAAACTGGCCAAAAGACTCCTAGATATTGCAAACTGACTAACAGTCACACACAACACCTTGTCAGTCTAGACGAGCATAACAGGCATTTTGCCTGCGCCAACCATGAGTCAACAGCGGCACAGCGGCAGGATCGGTGTTCACTCGATGTCTATGCTGATCGTTGTATCCACTGTCCTCCGTGCCACGTGTGTCCACGGTGTCGGACTTGTGCACCACGTGGTGACTCGATGCACCGCTGCAATGGCACTCGACAACTACATACCATGGGAGCAAAGTGGTTCCGGTAGACACTGCATTGTTATAATGTGGCAGACTTTGTCGTTGTCAATTGTGACTGACCGTTCGTTCGAGTCCACCCACAACTCCTTGTCCTGACCGGGCAGAGTCAGCGTCTTGCCCGAGCTGTCGATCATGATCGAGCCGGACTTTTGATCATCCTCGTGCCCGACAATGCGCTGCACTTGCTTTGGATCGACGGCCCTCATCGACGATATTGTCAGACTGCCACGTGTCGACTCACCCAACGACATTTCCGGATACAGCAAATGGTCCTGAAGCGGATTGTTGTTGGGACGGGACTGGGCTCCTGAATTTATACTCTCTGAAATCAACCCTGCAGGCGCTGTGTGTGTGTGCAATGTTGAACCTGGAATGCTGTTTGGCAAAACGCTGAATTTTCATTTTCCCTTTAGGCAAGAATGGCGTTAGATGAAAAGTGCGAGTTCAAGACAAAAACGCTTATTAACTTTTGCGATCGACACGTCCCTTGTGCGTGCGACCTCGTCCATTGCCGTCATCCAATCGCCGCTCGATTCCTGCTCTCCATCGGCATCGTCGAAACTTTCGTACCTGCGTCCAATATTTTTTAGCAAATTTTGTGTTGAACATTCCTACTTTTTGTTGTAAAATGGTGGCAAGAATGTCTAAATGAAAGACCCAAGTAAAAGTCGGTGCCGCACATTTTCCTGTTCTCCCTGTGTATGACGTGTGCAGCCCTGTACAGCTCGTCGACACCGACGCCGTGCGCGATGTGCATCAGAATCGCCATCATCTCCTTCTGATGTCGCAGACCGTCGCGCTCACGATTATCGAGACAACTGCTCTGCGTGCTCAGAATGTGCTGCAAACAACAGATCAACATGCAAATACCCCGACCTAGAAACAACATTTTCGGCTTGAGAATCAGACTTAAAATTAATACGCTTCTGTTGTACATAGTTTACAAAAGGGAAGCATGAAAGACCAGTAATGTATAGGCACGCTCTTTGTACAATTTCAACTTCATTGTGGCAAACGTGATCAACACACCGTGAATTCATCATAACATCGTTGCAAGAGCACCATCATAGTATTCAGATCGTTGGCCATGAGACTGTGTCGTGCCAGTTTGAACTGCAGTCCATTCAGGTGTTCATGTGCATCTTCGACCAACGGACGCAGTTTAGTGAGCACGCCACGATGCTGACGACCACGTGACACACAACCGGACATCTTCTTGCGCAGCTGCAGCATGTTGACACACACACACACAACTGTGGATGTGGAAGGGACACACAAGCACGCCACTGAACAGTGTGGTCAACTTGGGTGGTCGTCACCAGTTGGTGTGCTTTGCTGGTCGCAGACACGATAATGTGCCTCTGTACTTAACCGCCCAGCTTGACACTCTAACAAAACACACCACGCTGCTCCTGCGTTTGGCGCATTGTCCTGTAGCTGGAGGATAAATAGCCTTGTATGAGTGAAATATGAGCCTTGGCCTATTTGCCTTCAACAGCTGAACTTCCACAATGTGCAGTTCCGGTCCGATATGCACACCTGATGTCCAAACCTGTGATCCCCATTTGTGAGAATGTTTGCGGACTGGAACAATGCTGAAGTGGTGTTTGGCGTCGTGCTTTTGCATACAAAAACAGGCCACACTCGTGTTCGGTCATTTAGAATATGAGTTTTGAGAAGCAAAGTCAACTAACCACTGTAAAATAATAGCCGAATGCTTTGCAGCACGCCGCCGCGCGACGTCGTTTCATTTTTTGTGCGTGTGCGGGACAAGCCACTTTGGCGTTAAATGCCCGTCGCCAGCAATCGTCGCACGACTATAAGTTATGCGCGCCACTAAATTTACGAAAGCTGAGAATTCGTCAAGTCACTGCTTTTCAGCAGTGCTCGCGCCAAAATGTGATGTTTTTTTTCGCGGCAACGACCGATCAAATTACGACCGACCATCCACATCCGGCTGATGTATTGGGCTGAACACAGAGAGGTTCACATACAGCCCGTCCACCGCCATCACTATATGTTGCTGCTGCTGGTTTTTCCCTTCCTCCCGATGAAGAATTGAGTGCCCTGCAAATAACTTGTGTCAACGATATTCATCAAATTTAAAATTAAATTAAAATAAAATGGATAAAACACTCATTTCTTAAACCAACACAATTTAGAAAAAAAAAATTTAAAAAAAACCTCAAAAAAAAAGAGAGAAAAACAAGTCGGCCAGCAGCATAACAAAGTGACATGAGCTGATGGACGGACTATACTTGTGCAACGATTTCATGTGAAGAGTAAAAATTAGGAGTTGCCATGTAAATGGAATTGTACGATGTGACCAAATTGGTGGCCATGCAGATATAATGAGAAGTAAACGGGTAAGGACCCGTCTGGTTGGGTAAGCGAAGCCAAACGGTTAAAACAAATTATGACGACAAAGGTGTTGGCTGCAGGTTGTGTGCAGACACGAGCCATTAGTTCGTGTGACATTTGTGGCAGGCAGCAGCGCACAAGGAATGGTTTATTCTAATGTAGTCTAAGCATTTAGTGCCATAGCAGTGTTGTGTAAAAATGGGGTTCCACACTGACGCGCCTGCCAACACGCCAAGGCAGTTGCTGTCGTCAACTCACTGCGGCTGTCCTCCACGTGTATTATAGCAACCCTTCAGTTTATTTCTTCGATTTATTCGCGCCCAGGTGGTGGACTGCAGTAGAATTAGCCCAAAGAACAGCTGATGCAAAGCGACACGTGTGTTGGTTGACACTGACAGGGTGTCGTTGCAGAGTTGTGGGTCGCGAACCGAATGCGACAAAAAAGCCACTCCAATGTTGCGAACTGGGCGTTTGGTTGAGTGTTGCGGTTTGAAGGGCAGAAACACACTTGCTTTTCTTTGGAAATGTAACAGTGTTGGTTTACGGTAACGAAGATGTATCATAACCATTAGCATAATCGACACACGACATTATCCACCCTTTCTTAGAATACAATAGATACCGTATTTGAAGGTTTACACTTCGCAACCGAAACAAATGCATAGTATTTTGGTTAAGAAGCTATTTTTCTGTTTCAGATCGAAGGGCTGGTGGGAAAAGATGCGAAATTTTTGCGCGCAAAAGCTTGACAGCTATTCGGTCATTTGAATCGGTGGGAGCAAGAAGAAGATTGTCACCACGACAGCAGCCAACACGCTTGACAACAATATTTATGACGGAATCTGTTGATTTTGGCAGACGAAATTTTCACACGTTTGATGTGAACCACTTTCTTGGGGTCGGCGTGTGGACTGTTGCATTGTTTCTGGTGCAAATTCGAAAAACGAGAATGTAATACAGTATACAGCTCCAACAACTTGATTGAGTTACAAACGTGGACATTAATGTCGAGTCCTCTCTCAATGCTCGTGCTTTTCACGGGCAAAGGATGCAAAGTGAACGAATGGCAAACACTCCGGTGACATGTTATGATTGAGCAGGGCACATTGTTGGAAAGGACCGGGACATAAAATGTAACTGATGGCAAGCGTGATGTGACGCCATGTCAGCTAGTCCGCTTTGCACCCAGTTTTTGAAGGGCCGCACGACACACGTGCCACAAATGACCTACGCTAATACAAACCATGCATCAAGACTAAGTTGACCATGCAGCAGTGCGCAAGCTTAATCACACACCCAAATGAAACATCATCGCCTATTTCTTCTCATTGTCAGCGTTGTATTCACGCAGGAACTTGATTTCCACATCGAGCGCTCGGCCGAACATTGAGATCAGCATTGGCGTTTCCTGATGCGGAATGTCCAGTTTGGCCATCTTCAAAGCGCCTTGGTATTGTTCGACAGCGTAGAGCTCGAGGTTCTCAAAGTGCGCACGACATTTCAGCTGATGTGCACTGTTGGCCACACGCATTTGCTCGTGCAACACGTACAACGCGTGACGACGGTCGGGCAGATGGGTGAAGCGGGGCGATGCCTGTGATGATCAAACAATCAAACGTGTGATTGTTGGACATGTAATGTGTCTTTCATTTAGTTCCGTGTTGAAGCATAGCACGTGGTACGAGTTGGTTACAGCCCAGTTACATAAATCGTGCTCTATGCCATGTTAATACTAAAAACGCTCATACAATTCTACCATAGCACATTTTTGACATAACCCCCTTGGCCTGACCGTGGGATTGGCTGGATCGTCACGAATGATTGGTGATGTGACCGGTTGCAGTGTTGGTCGCAAGTCCGAATGGATAACGATGGGCTTGAAGAGTGACACTGCCGGGTCGGGTGTGGCCGTTATGAAGTGAATCGGTGGCACACCACGCTGCTCGGTTGGGATCAGTGAGATCTGCGGGTGTGATTGGGATCGCATGATGTTTCACGTGCACTGTACGAGAAGTGGCTGTATTGGAGAGATTATAGTCAATTTAGTGCTGAAAAAATTCCGCCTCGGACCGGAAGGTAGAAGAAATATTTTTGCACGACAGCTTCAACTGCGATTGCGAAACTCCAATAAATCTACTGACAACATGCACTCACCTGTGACGATGTTGTATCGCTGTATTTGGGCGGTTGCGGTGTGCGGTTAATGCCGGCGTCTCGATCGCGCAGGAAATCGGCGACGTGCCGAAACCCTAATTTGCCCGACTCACTGGCGGCCAACATTTGCGCAATCAGTTTCTCGCCATTTCGTTTTCGCATCTGCGAAACTGGTTGATGTTTCATATTCAAGCCGTTCATTGTTGTTTTTGAGCACGCAACCAACCAACCAGAGTGTTAGCGGTTGCCTTGCCCAAGCAGGCAGCCCAATTGAACGGATCTTCCTTCGTGCATCTGCCCTGTTCGACGCACAATTCGTGTATGTCCGAAGACAAACGTGTGTAATCGGTGGTGATCGTGTAATGATTGGATATGTTGAACCACGGCTCTGAAACCTTGAACGTGCAATGGCCATCTGGTCGCACTGATGATGTTCTGGTGCACCGCCTGTCTGCGATAACGAGACGGTCGAAACGGTGCAAAATTAATTGCTTGAGCGACCACTTAACCCCGGGGCCGCCATTACTGCAGTGTGTTTCGCTCGCTGAAACATCGGCCAACTGAGTTTATTGAGGGCACGCGCGTGTGTAGGTGTTGCCCCGATACAGCACGGCTAGCTTACCGCTGTTTCACAGAGGTTGTTATACAACTTGCTTTCTCATATCCAAGAAGGCATATCTGGTGTTTCATACCAAAGTGTCACTAAGGTTGTGAATGCAGTAACCAGTTATCAATCTGGCAGCCCAATGTCGGTCATACGTCTCCAACAGCCACGCCTCGTGCTTGTCCACAATCAAATATCCCGAATCGTATGATATTTCATTGGGCAGTGTTTCCGTCATAATCCCGCCTTGGCCATGGGTCTCGATCAACTTGATGGCCACTTCGAGACATTCTGATGCCGTGCTGCCGCGTTCCAGGGCCAGCCTGCGAAACATCATTATTCCCACACTGAGAAATACAGGGCTCTACTGAAGCGCATTATCTCCAGAATATGGGCACAATGAAATTGTATCACAGTGCGCTGCAAAAAAAGAATTACTGTCACGTGGATGAGCAAAGTTTTCAATATGGTGTGGCGCTGGGTTCGACCTTTTCTGGCATGGCAAGTTTTTAAGCCACACTCCTACCAAACCGATTGAGATCAATATCGACCAATTTCTCAGTCCTGTCCTCTGTGTCTCTGAGTGCACAATGGATGGCGACCGAGCCCATCGCCACGCCGTGCTCATTGGCGCCCATCTCGATGCCCCAACTCCAGGCTGGTTTGGACGACACAATCGCATGGGTGCTGCGCGCTTGTGGCACTCGAATGTGCGTCACCTGGAACGCAAGGTTGGTTAGGTTTAGGTTGTGCTTGGGCCTGAGCGGCTGGTTAAACCTGCGTCCAAGATTGGGTCCAATATATTTATCATTTTCTGCGCATGAGACAAAATATGGCAAGGAACTTCGAACAACCTGAACTGTTTCGTTGGTGCCGTGCGATTCGGCCGGGAAGTAGGCAATCTCCTGCACATCCTTGATAGTCAAATCCGAGTTTTTGCCGTAGATCCGACATCCGAGCTCTGATATCTCGGGATTGATCACAATCATGTCGCAGCCGACATCGTCATACGCTGTTGAGTCCATAGTCAGCAAAGATCGTTGACTACTTCATTCAAATATGGGTAGAGTGAACGAGCATTTGGACAGGTTACGTGGTTCGCATGTGGGTCTGTACCATATGCACAACACAAACGCGATGTCAGTTGTTCCCATCGCATCCATGTTTATCTTATCAGTGTTTCGGCATCGCTTTTGTTTTACCGGCCATCAAAGTTATACAAGCTGCCTTACCACACCACCGTTGGCAACACACATCAGTTTTGTACCAAGTAAAACAACAAACGATAAAAACGTCGATCTTTATCGATTGGGGCATCTAAAAACGCAAACAGCACTAGTGCAATCTAATGAATGTACAAGCACGGTGATGTTTCACTGGCGATAGGCATCATTGTTCACACCGGACATTTCCGTGCTGGGCGTGTCCGAGGTCCGATTGCGTCGTTTGCAGCAGCAGCCAGTGAGAATGTTCCAGAACAGTTCCATGAGTTCGATGAATGCCACCACCGTCAGACCCATGTAACAACCACAGATGCCACCGATGTCGGCAAGCACTGTTGACGATGGATAGGCCTCTTCCTCGGATTGGATCTGCAGGCAGTGTGTGTGATACTGCATTGAACACTTGCTGTTGAAACATCAAATAGCCAACCTCAATCGTCATCGACTGCAAGTAAATGTGCAAACGGACAAAATTCTGCTTCATTTTTTCCACCGAGTGCAACACGTTCGATCCCTCCATCGCATCCTGTAAACATAAAAAATGAGCAAATCAGACAGATGTATGGCCCAAGATCATGGCTGAGGTAGTTGAAGTCGCCTAAGCTCAAAACTAATTCGGCTGCTTTATACCTGCAAATATGACGACATGAACCGATCAGCCAGCTGATGGCGATCAGCGAAGTTGAGCACTTTCAAATGAATGTACTCATCGCTGGGCCAGTTCGTTAGGGACACCCTGTGGTAGAGACAGTGAAACATCAGGTTGCTAGACAAGAAAGGGCATGTGACAAAATTAACGTATCAAAAGCTCCATCACGCACTCGTGCTGGAATTTGATGTCGAAACACGGCGCCTCGCATTCGCACAACAACGAGTTCGGGTCATTCGAGCTGAGCGCCATTCGCTCGTTGATCAATTCGCGACAGTCACGTTGCTGACTGTTGAAAATCGAACACAACTCGAAGCGTTGCGACTGAAACATCGCTCACGTCGTTGAAACATCTCATGTACTTTGTGACAGATTAAATTGTAAATTGTCATTATTGTGGCCCAACGTTCTCCACACATTTACAGTCTTGATGCATGTGGTAGTCGGTGCATGCGCGTTGACACATCGATAGACTGTACCGCTCTTTCGGATCTTGTAAGTAGGCGCTGGAATGACATCGTAGTTTCATCTCAAATGTTGAATGATTCTCACAACGGAGTAATTTACGCACATGTATTTCTTTGGGAACTCTTTGGTGCAGTTGCTTCTGAACGGTTTCGGTAGTCGAATGATTTCCTGTCGACGAATTGCTACGGAAGTCTCTTTGGCTGCAAAAAAGCAATGGATTGACCAGAAGCCCGATTTCTCACAAGAGTACCTGCACCTGTGATGGCCGTGAATCCGTGTTCATCTGGCAACGGTTGAGTGTCGGGCGGATGCACACTCACCTAAACATAGTGCTGACACTACGACATTACGACTTTGCGATTCAGTAAACAAAGCAGCCCACACTTAATCTATTTTCTGACCAAACATGTTTCACTTCATACCTGCACTCCATACGCATCGGCCAGCAGCCCAACGTATTCGCTCATGTTCACATTCAACGTCAGTCGAAGCCCGTAGTTCGCACCGGAGTTACGCGTTGAATACAGGTCACTGTTCGCATCTGAAATCATGCATGCATAACCTACGAATCCGAAACGTTCATTTAACTTTGCATGATGCTGACTTTACACGTCATTTGGAGAACAAAGTGGTTATATATAAATTTTAGTTCAACTTCGGTGCCCTTGTTCGCATACTCACCGGCGATGAACCGATTGAACGTGAAGCACGATCCATATCGTTTATTGACGATTCGCACAAAGTCCCTGTCGAGCACACACTTTGTGCGATCGAATGTGCATTCGTAGATGAAGTCCTTGATGTCGGTGCTGTATTTGTCGGCCAACGCCGGTGTGATTGAGATCAGGTCCTGATCAAGAAGGTCACAGATCGGATCAAAGTGCATTCGTGGCTATCGTTACAACGACTGAATTGTAAAAATGAACATGTCGAGTTGGTCGGTCGGGACTGATTACGGTACGGTTGCCTGACCTGAATGTCAACTAAGTCATCCACTTCAGTCTCTTTGACGAATTTGGCAAAATCGTATTCGCTATGTCCCTCCAACGAGCCGAGCAAAGTGGGTCCGATTTTTGGTCGCCTTGTTGTTGTGGTTATCTTGTCATCGTCACTGCCGCCGCCAAACTCATTACGCAGCTCTGGGGCACATGGCGGTTGTAATGTCAACAAAATCTGTTGCAAATCATTGCTTCAAACATTGTACCTTTCAACTTTTTGTCATGACTCGTTGCGTTGTATTCGACCACCGACGGTATCTTGCGTTTCTGTCTGCACTCGCACGGACAGCACTCTTCATCTGGCTCAACTTCCGTTCGACCATCTGGACAACGTATGAGAGAACAATGTAGAATTGCAAATGTAGGGTATCGCAATTTGTAAGTTAAGAAATGCAAGGTTTGATTATGAAATGGGGAGAATTAAACAGAACTAAAAATTTTGAAAGATCAACAGTCGCAATGTGTGTACCTACCATAACCGAAGTCGATGTAGAGTGTGTCAATGCCAACCGGATAGAATGACTTCGGCAACGACAGTCGGGCCTCGACGCTCAACAGGCACGTGTGCTCGTCTGGCTGAAATACCACACAAGGTTGCTCATCTCGCACTCAAAAATTTGCTCTTTGTACTGAAATTCCACTAACCCGTGGGTACCAAGCGGCAGAATGACAAGTGATGTCTTCGGCAGCCAGACATTCGTGCACACAATCCTCCAACGAGGTCACTTGATCGACTTTGCGTGTCACTTTGTACATGGCGAAATCGAAGTACATGACGCATTGGTGCTGGCCGACGCGCGCCACGTCCGATGCTGCAACATGCACTTGGCACGTATCCGGGACGAATGAGTATTATGAGCATAATCGGTAAACTTTCGAAAAATTCTCAGTATGCGATCACCGTAATATTTATTTCCGAATCTCAAAAATCCATGCATTCAGTTATGCCGATTAGAAAGTCTACCTTCTAAACACAACAACTGGTTGTAACTGCCAC
The DNA here is from genome assembly GCA_030248065.1 of Rhynchonema sp. JSB1_4. Lineage (NCBI taxonomy): Eukaryota > Metazoa > Nematoda > Chromadorea > Monhysterida > Xyalidae > Rhynchonema > Rhynchonema sp. JSB1_4. The sequence goes on from JASAMV010004484.1 coordinate 26,484, forward strand.
TAGCTGTGACCGCGGTTTTCATTTCAATAGTTTTGTCGCCGATTGGGTTGACGGTGGTGGATGACAGGTAGCACTTGCCAGACGAAATTGAGAACGACTGGCATGGCGTGTCCGGGTCCTGTGTGTTTGTGCACATTCATTCATCATATCACATTTTCACATTTAGTTGACAAATGACAACAAATCGTTTTTAATTTCATTGCTGTCTTATTGTTTTCTTTGTTATTGTTGTCTGTAAAGTTGGTACCATTATACCTATACTGTGTATCATGTGTGGCAGACAAAACAGCGGTGAAAAAAACAGCAGGGGCAAACACAGCGGCTTTCAAAAACAGCGGCAACTCAAAGAGATGTGTTGGGGAGGTGCAGGGTTAAACCTAAGCCCAGATCTAAGCCTAAGCCTAAACCCAAGTCCAAGCATAAGCCTAATCTCCAAGATATAAGCTTAAAAAATAGCGGCTGTTATTTGTTGTTCACATGATAAAACGTGGACGTCGTCCAAAAGGGATGGAACAAAGCGTATAAATGTCTGCCGGGAGAAACAAAAAATACCCCTTAAACTCACATACTGTTCGACACAGAGTCTTTCGCATTCTTTCGGATCCGACGTGTCCACCACCGAATAAGCGTCCTCGGTCCGCGTCAGATTGGCGACACGGCAGAAACGTGGAAGCTTGCCGTCGGGACAAACTGTAAGTGCTGCAACTATATATTGATCGGTGTGATCAGATACACCTGATGTTTCACTCACTGTTCATTCGTGTCTGTCGTTTGCGTCTTGCAGATGATGGCGGATATTCGGTGGTTGATGTTTCAGTCGGTGTGGTGCCCCGAGCTTGTGTAGTGCCCGTTGCATTTGGTAATACGCTGGTCATCGTTCGATTTCTGCCTGACGAGGTCGTGGTGCGGCTACCTTCCTTCAACGTGCAACGTTCACGCAATTGGTCTGATGTGGCCAGGAAAGTGGTCGATGGCTGACGGCGCAGGAACGGTAGGGGATCCTCGCCAATGCTCGTCAACTGCAAACATGCGTAACACAATGGACACACGGTTTGTTGCAGAACAATTTTTGTACGAAATCAACGCGCTAAGCAGGGAAAATATCGAATTATCTTTTTATACCACTACATATCATGGGTGCAGATCCAATCCGATGCTTATACTGTATTCATGTCAACTCTCGTCGTCAACTCCAGCCCTGATGCTATGTACAATATGCACTGTATTTCTCGTGGCTGCTTGACGATTTGCGTTGTCGACTAAACAACTAGCCCAATCCGATCACCTATGTAGTTCAATATTCCATAAATTTTCACATGTGACAAGTCTTACGATATGAAAAGAATTTCATCCACCAGATTGACATGACATAATGACTCTGACGATGGTCTTTCGATATCATTCGAAGATCAAGACCGAAATGAACAATGTGATATAGAAATTTCGTAATACGCACCGAAACCAGTGTTTGTTTGAATTCGTCCTGATCGAGTAGCGTCTTCGTAATTTGTTCCTGAATCACCGTCAGCTGATCCAATTGCTCGCAGGACACCTTCGACAACGCGATTGGGTTCAGATTGCACAGGGTGACCGCTGGGAACGTCATCGAACTGTTGTTGATCAATGTGATCTGAAACAGGACAGAATCTATGCTCCGTGAAACATTAGTGATTGTGCGAACACACAAAGTCATCAGATCAATTATTTCAATGCCCTAAATATGTCGTGTTGCTTGATTGTAGTGCTGAAGCACACACCGGGACCGGGCATGCGAATGCAAGCCAAAATCTAAGTGCAAATATACCAGAATAGTGATTGGTCGAGAATAGTATCTGGAGAGCACGGACACAGCGTGGTTGACGGTGACAAACACACTGATGACGACCACGGCGAACCAGGCTGTCTTCTTGGACGTTGACACCGAATTGAATGCGTGCTGCAAGGCTGGCAGGGAGACGGGGGGCAGAGAGTATTCGTCGTTCCCATTCGATTGGTCCGCCATTGTGATTCAACAATTATGGATGAAATTATGTCACATGCTGGGACGCATGTACTGTAAAATCTGCAAGGCACACCGCTAAAACTGAATCCTTCCTGCTCGTGGAAGGATCGTTCACAAGTGTGTCAACTTGACACATTGTCAGAAATTTGCGTTCAAAAGCCATGGGCAGTTTTGAAGTCAAACCAAGTTGTGGTCCAATCGTAGTCGTCGTCGCCGTAGCCGTTGCCCTCTAACTTGACATATGCTCACTAGTTCTTTTTTTCATTTTTACCGCCAAAAACAAAAGCTTGCGTCGGTCAAACCACAGCTGTGCGACAGCGAGTATCACGCACGTAACTTGCAGTGAGCTGCGCGTTCGTGGTCTCATGTCACAGCCATTTTAAGCGGCAAGTGGTTTTCAAGCAGAACTTCAAAGTTTGTCAGCAGCGCACAGCACAGTCCATAAGCGAGCTCTAATGCGCCGTGCGCGCTTCATAGAATCAATGGAGCCAGCTTGCTGATACCAACATGCGCACGGCTGTTACATGACAACAAACGAAACAAACAGCTCCAAAAAGGTTTGATTTGTATATTGTTGGTGTTTCGCTGACCTGCTGCATGTGTGTATTATGCTGCTGATGCGTATTTCGATGCGGTTGTGTACGAAACCACAGAGGGAAAAACAACAAGTGCAGTGGCATACAAATTAACAGTGACCGAACTTCATTGGTGCTAAACCCACATGATTGATTCCATATCACCAAAGACACATCAAAAGGGATTGTGCACAAATTCCCAACAATGGTTCATGATTTTTAAAACTGCACCCAGTTTCGTGCGTTTTAGGCATTTTTAAATCTCGCTTCACAAGAAAGTGATCGTCAACTGTTTCTGCGAGCTTCTTTCCGTCAACGATTCTACAACTTGACGTTATTGAGTGGAAGTCTTGCCGCTTCAAAGGTTTTGGAAATGGCCAAAGTGGGGCTTAGGTGGATTTTGCAGTTTAGCACAGTGCCGAAGCAATTCCAAAATTGTTTGCCAGCAAAAAGTTGCTTTCTTCGAGGGGCTCAAACCCAGGTCCTCTGCCCAATCGGGGCATTGCTCTGCCAACTGAGCTATCGAAGTGCTTCACCTAGGACCAACAGTTTTTGGTCATATACTGTACATTTATACGCAGTTGTGTGTATAATAGTAGCTCTGCCCTCGCTATGCACAGATTTGACGCAGCTCTGGTTATGAGTTTGCACGCAGTGATGTCACAGCCCAGCAATAAGATGTGCTGGCGGGCTTTTTGGAGGTAAACTTGCCAGAGGTGTTCATACTGACGAGCCCTGGGCCTCGGTCTGTCTGCGAAAGCAGGGCGACAGGGACCAACATTACTGCACTCAGTAAATTTCAAAAATATTTTTTTAAACAAAAAATACAACCCATGCACAAGCCGAAATGTGGGTCCTGTCACACGTGTGACATGGCAACGGTTTAGCTCGGCTGAGTAAATGTTTCAGCCAACTCAGCATGTGGAGTCTTCACGTATTGCAAAAGCCGCAACAAGGTTACAGTGCTTTTCTTTCTGCCCTGCTGGCCCCTGCGGAGCTGGTGCTCGCGTGGTAACCTGTTATAAACACAGGCTCCTCCGCACTCTAATGGAAGAGAACACGCATACCGTAAAATGCTAGTAAAACGCATTAGGAGATAAAAATCTTTGGAAAATCATCCAGGTGCCCTTGATCATCAGGTTTAACCGTTACACGCAGCTGGCTGTGTGTGCATTAATTAATACACGTGTGTGTATTAGACAGCAGCAGCGCTGGTAAGTACCAGCGGCTAGACGGCAGTGTGTCGGTTCGCTAGCTCAGCGGCGAAGGCGTTGGACTCGTGCCTGTGGGACCGCTGGTTCGAGTCCCGCCGGCGCCGGTGAAATTTTTTGTTTTTTTTGGCTTTTTTGGTTAAAACTAATTTATACATGCACAAAATGATGAGAAATAGTGTTTATAACAGTGAAATCGGGGTTGGGATGTCAAAACATAGCCATCATTTTTTGTTTGTTTTCTTGAGCTTAGCCTTAGGCTTGGGCTTAGGCTTTGGCTTAGGCTTAGGCCTAGGCTTAGGCTTAGGCTTAGGCCTACGCCTAGGCGTCTTGGGCTTGGGCTTAAACGTAATCTGAAGCGGCTGGCCTCAAAACGCCGTTTTCTGCCTTTTATAGGCGTGGATGATTTTCCAAAGATTTTTAACTCCTCTTGTAAAATGCAGAGCAGAGATCGGCAACGGCAACAGTCGGCCCGGCCCGGTCGGCGAAAAGTCCGGCCCGGCCCGGTGGAGGGCTGCAGGTCGGCCCGGCCCGGCCCGGTCAGCCAATTTTCAAGGGCCGAAAAATGAAAAAGTCCAAAAAGCTGAAAAAAATCGAAAATTTTCTGCAGAATACTTGTTTTCACTAGTGCAGCTGGGGGGAAGGGGTAGGTACAGTGTAGTGGCTGGGGGGGGGGATGGGGGGATTCCCCCCCTAAGGAGTAGGTACCTTGCAACCACCCCTTGGGGGGATGGGGGGGAAGGGTAGGCAGTGTAGTTCCTGGTCCGGCGCGGCGGTTAGTGTACCTACCCCTTTTTTCCGTGCGGCGGTTAGCGTACCTCCCTGGGGGGGGGAAGGGGGGGAAGACCCAAATTCAGGAAAAAGTCACTTTTTGAGGTAGAAAATTTGACCGATTTTTGACCCTTTTTGGAAAAAATTCTCCATAAAAAGGGTATTTTGGCGACTTTTGACAACATCGACCTAAAAATCACCCATTTTAGGCCTAAAAATGCCCATTTTAGGCCTAAAATTGCCTATTTTAGGCAAAAATTGAGGCGGTTAGTGTACCTGACGCGGCGGTTAGTGTACTAGTGTACCTTGGTCGCGGCGGTTAGTGTACCTTAGGGGGGGGGGACCCCCCCTCCCCCCCCAGGAACTACACTGAGGGTAGGTACCTTGCATTGCAACCACCCCGGAGGGTAGTTGCAACCATCAATTTATGGTTTTAATAGGCAAAAATGGGTGTTTTTCGACCTCAAAACCCCAAAAATCGCGCGCTCAGCGCGCAAACCTCCATATAATAGGTATTTTAGGCAAATTTTTGGCCAAAATGCAAAAAAGTACCAATTTTTCGGCCAAATTTGCAGTATAATGTATGCAAAAAACACCCTTTTTCGGACCTCAGGGTTACCTTCAATACCTTGCAACCTCCCGGAGGCTGGGTAGGGCGTAGGGGGTACCTTGCAACCATCTGGATCCATCCCCCCCCCAAGGGTACCTTGCAACCATTTGCCTGCTGCCACTACACTGGGTAGGTAGGTAGATTGACGCGCCATCCTGATGCAGTACGTAAGTCGCCGCCCCGGCTGGTACAGTTGTAGGTGTAATTTTTTGGCTCAATGGTTTAAAATCGGTATTTTTCACTCCATACAGGCGAAAAATCGCGCGTGACGCGCGAAATTAGCGCTTAAGAGTACATTCTCATTAATATGTCTACATAAAAATTTTGTTCCCGGATGACCCCCCCCTAGCTCGGCCGGTCGGTACAGTAGGTAAGGTTGATTGCAGGCAGGCTTTTTTGGTGGTACAGTGGGTTGATTGCTGCAAAGGCCTGGGTAGGTATGATGGGTTATACTGTCATAAAGAACCGTTCTTTATTTTTCGTGAAAAAAACGGTTTTTTTCCGAAAAAAAACCGTTTTTTTTCAAATACTTTTCCAGTACTTAAGAACGTAATTTCGAAAAATATAACAATTTCAGTGCAAAATTTGTTCGAAGTGACGAGAGTGCTCTTGAAGAGTGTTGAAGTCAGTCGAAAACACTTGGTTTACACGCTTTTTGGCCCATTTTAGGCCGGTTAATTTTTGTGCTCGAGCCAATTTTTCACTGAAATCGAAAAACTCATCAGTTTTGCATTACAATTTTTTGGAAAAATTGGAATACAGTACCGATATTTTTCCGATCAAAAACCGAAAAGGTACCCACGGAAAAATAAATGGAAAAGTATTCGGGTCTCGGAAAAAAAACGGTTTTTTTTTCGGTTTTTTTTTCCGAAAAAAAAAACGGTTTTTTTTCCGCCTGCCAGTATATGATGGGTAGCTACACCACTGCTTCTTTCTTCAAAACGATGACTGAAAAGATCAAGAACTAGGAAATGTTATTGCGCGAAGCGCAAAAGTTTTAAAAATTTTGGTTCAAAAAGTGTTAATTTCGTTCGAATTTAGGCATACCGGGCCGGACCGGGCCGGGCCGAGCAGGCCCGGTCGACCAAGTCCAATATCGCGGCCCGGCCGGGCCGGCCCGTTTCCGATCTCTGATGCAGAGCGGCCCGCCCCGGGGCCGCGATTTTGGAGTTGGTCGACCGGGCGGGGCCGGAGATTTAGGGGGCCCGGGCCGGGCCGATCAGCCCGGCCCGGTACCGTATTGTCGGAAATAGAACCCCCCCATTAATTGACCCCCCATTAATTGAACCCCCCTAAATGGCTCGAAATCAAAAATAGAACCCCCCCATTAATAGAACCCCACCCCAACCTTCACCGTACCACAGATTAGTGGTATGGTAGGGCTGTGTTGTTGTCTCAAACGTTGTTTAAGCTTGCGTTCGCAACAGAATACAGCTTTTTAAGCATAATTGCCGCTGTTAAAGTTTGAAAATACAAAAAACAAGCAATTTTTAGGGGCATTATTAACAATGATTTTTTTCGTCGGGGGGCCAAATGAAAAATATAACCCCCCCCCCCAATAATTGACCCTCCCCATAAATTGACCCCATAAGTTGAACCCCCCCAAAGGCACTCCTTCGATACTCGGGACCAGTGTAGTGGCTGGGGGGATGGGAGGGGAATTCCCCCCCTAAGGAGTAGGTACCTTGCAACCACCCCTTGGGGGGGGATGGGGGGGGAAGGGTAGGTACCTTGCAGTTGCAACCACCCCGGAGGGTACCTTGCAACCATCAATTTATGGTTTTTATATGCAAAAATGGGTGTTTTTCGACCTCAAAACCCCAAAATTCGCGCGCTCCGCGCGCAAACCTCCATATAATAGGTATTTTAGGCAAATTTTCGGCCAAAATGCAAAAAAGTACCTATTTTTCGGCCAAATTTGCAGTATAATGCATGCAAAAAACACCATTTTTTCGGACCTCAGGGGTACCTTGCAACCTTCCGGAGGCTGGGTAGGGGGGTACCTTGCAACCATCTGGATCCATCCCCCCCCAAGGGTACCTTGCAACCATTTGCCTGCCACTACACTGCTCGGGACCCAGTTCTCAAGAGAGGAACATTTGAGGTTTTCTTTTCAGGCTTGGGCTTGGGCTTAGGCCCAGTGTTGGAGGTACTCTGGAGGGGGGGATACCTACTGTACCGCGCTCGGAGAGGGGGGGATACCTACTGTACCAAAGCCGATGGCCTGGGGGGGGGGGTTATGTACCTAGGGGGGGGTTTGGGGGGGGGTTGGGGGGGGGTTAGGTTTTTGGGTGAAAATTTTTAATGTTTTTATTGTGTGGAATCGTGTGTGAAAACGTAGTATTTGCGCGCGTAGCGCGCGAATTTTGGGTAATTTGAGGTAAAAACCATCGATTTTATACTAATTTTGGCCATTTTGGTAAAAAATCGGCACTTTTTGGGCAAAATCGGGGGGGGGGATACCTACTGTACCGGGGTGAAAATCGGGGAGGATACTTACTGTACCATACCAGACATTGGGGGGATACCTACTGTACCAGGCGAGGGGGGGATACCTACTGTACTGGGGGGGCTACCCCCCCCCCAAACCCCCCCCCCCACCTCCAACACTGCTTAGGCCCGAGCCACCCCTAATAATACATCGCGTTGCGTGTAGGCCTAAGCCTAGGTCTAACAACAATGGTTGGGCCTGAAAAGAAAGCCTAACTAACCCTGAAATCAGTAACATAATATCGTTCCTTAAACCTGGCCCGCCACTATTGATATTTGAAATTTTTGGTTTGTTTTTTTGCTCTAATTTAGTTGCCGACATCGAGACGAATAATGTTTATATTCATGACTTTTTGATTTAGTGCAGATTTTACATCGAAATCAATCGATAAACACCGGTTCTCGGGAACAAAATTAAAAAAAATAGATAGACCCCCACTTCTTGGCAATCACGTCAGCCAGGAACAAAATTTTGAATTGCCACCAAATTGTCATAGGCTTACAGTGTGCTATTAGGGACTTTACGCTCCCGACTTTACGCTCCCACTACACAGTGCTGCCAGTGCGCGCGTGCAACACGTGTGTTATGCACCAACAAACAGCGGCACTGTATAAAACGCATGGGCAAGATCACGTGACTACCGTATGCTTGTGATAAGAAGCAGTCGGCCATCTTGAACATTTGTTCTTGTCTTCCTGAAATGCACTAAACGGGGGTCTATCTATTTTTTGGAATTTTGTTCCCGAGAACGGGTGTTTATGGATTAATTTCGGTATTATATCGGCACTTAATGGAAACACACATGTAAACCTTGTTCGTCTCGATGTCGGCAACAGTAATAAATCATAAAAACAGACCAAAATTTTCAAATATCAATAGTGGCGGGCCAGGTTTAACCACTGGGTCCCGAGTATCGAAGGAGTGCCCCCCAAAATGACCCCAGTGAAAAAATTGACCCCCCGGGTTCTATTTCCGATAATACGGTATGCCTAAATTTGAACGAAATTACCATTTTTTGAACTATCGGGTATCGGCATACGCCCCGTCCCCGATACCGATCCCTAGGTGGGTGGGAGCCCATCCCCAAGATTCTCTTGGTGTCTTGCTAAGATATCGATGTTGCTCTTTTCAGAGGTAAAAATACATGATGGCGTCGTCCATCAACTCTCGTGCATCCTCCCTTCAATCGTTGGCACCACGAGGCGGGGGACAGCCAATCCCGCACATGCAGCCGACCAATGGTGACAATATGATGTGTGGCTGGCTGCACAAATGGACCAATTACATCAAGGGATACAGACAACGTTGGTTTGTCGTCGACCTGCAACGCGGCATCATGTTTTACTATCGGTACGTCGTGATGTTTCATTTCACGATCAGATTGTGTGCAATCGACTGTGTCACGGACTTTTGCCATGGTTGTGTGCCACAAGCACAAGTGTGGTGTTGTGCAAGTTTTGTAGACTGCTGTTTTAAAGTGTTGAAACTCAAATAAGCAGAGGGCTTGTGATGTTGGTTCTGTGTACAATTACCTGTCGCATTAAACCGGAACCCGAGCATGGTGTGTGTGAAATGACATTGTTCGTTGGCCAGCTTTCGGACAAGGAGGGCCGAATCTCAAAAGTCATTTTTATCTAATGCATCTTAGTTAGTTTATAGCGTCGACACCCACTCAATAATACATAAATAAGAAGATTAAGTGAAAGAAGCATAATTACAAGACCGGGTGTGGAGTTTACGGCATGAAAATAAATACAAAACAGGGTGTGCAAGTTACGGGAATGAAAAATAAATACAAAACCAAGACAGGAAAGGGTGATAAGGTGGACGAAATCACGGACAGACAGACACAGACAACATGCAATCAGAAATTAAATGTACGCAGGCAGAGCCACAACAATGTACAACGGTGCAATACCGGACGGTGCGGAATACTGTGCATAAAATCCGAAAGCAATCTGTTAGATCGTCCATCTTTGTGTCCGTAGCGCATCTTTTTCCGCGGTGGCCAGCCGCTCAGGAGGACCATCGCCCCTTCCCACATTGTCCTTGCAGGCCAGTAGTCCAATGTGGTGCCACTCGGGGCTCCGGCTTGCGCATGGTTCCATTAATCGGAAAGTTTTCGGCGAATTCGGCCGGCGCTGCCATTTGCCACAGCGGCAGCGTCGTTGCTCGGGCGCCACCACGGGAAGGTATTCGCCTCGGCCCCTAATGCATCTTTCTTTGGTTCAGGTTTTGAACCAAATACCATGCAAAGAGTGCGTGCAGAAATTTTGGACTTTTTCCACGCGCGACAGCCAAACTTCATGGAAGTGGGCGTATATGACGGACGTAGCACGCGATTTTTGGAACGTTGAAGTGTATTAGTGTGAAGATACTGTGAATTAGGGCTTGGGATAATTTTTCCTTCTCTTCTCCATGGCCCCCCTTGAGGGACCGCTTTGACCAAAGGAGCCCCCTTGGATCCGCTGGTGCAAGTTACACATCTGCAATGGCATTTTAATTCCAAGAACGTTGACAGTCAGTCAGGGGCAAGGCCAGACACAGGTGGCATGAGAAATAATTCGAATACCGTAGCATGTTAAGAAATAAGAAAGCAGTCTGTTTGATCATCTATCTTGAGTGCTGTGTCTGCCTGTCCGTGATTTCGTCCAGCATCTCACTCTTCCCTGTCCTGGTTTTCAACTTATTTTTCATTCTCGGAAGTTTCACACCCTGTTTTGTATTCACAGGTCCATAAATTTAATTATGCTTCTTGCACTTACTTATCTTTCTTCTGTTATATATTATTGAGTTGTTGTGCACGCAATAAAGCAAACTAATAATTATTCGAAAAATGTTGGTGAGCCCCAAAGTGCCTAGGTTTTGCTCCGTAAACTGCGGCTCAGATGCTGTTCTGTGCCAGCCACACTGTATGCAGTGGTTGTATCACGTATTGTTGGTCTGCCGCCGATCTCAAAACAAACCTCTCTGTTTTTTTTTGGTGCACAGAGGATCACCGCCGAATAACTGGGTGGCATGTCCAACGCAAGAAATAAGTTATGCACAACGGTGCTGCATGCTTTCTGACAAGCCGTGTTTTTATTCACTGCGATACGAATCGGTCCATGAACAGTGACAGGCGCATGCCCCTCGTTCACCCGCAGCTGGCAGCTGTTTGTTTGTCTTTGGACTGGATTGCAGCTTTCCATTTTCAATGCTCCTGTGCACGTGCATTAACACAACAACCAGAAACCAGCATAACTCGTCCCCCCACCTCTCGCACAAGCACAGTTCGGTCCTGTGTGTGATGATGTTTGTTTTGGTGTTCGCTCGTCGACCAAGATGCCTCGTACAAGTGTATTTTCTGTCTTTTTGTGTGCTTCTGTGACCTGTATCCACAGCGGACTTGCATCGATATCAAATATGGGAATATGCGTCTTCTGTATGTTCTGCACAGTTCGTAATGTTACCCTCGTGTGGTGGGTGACAACCAACAACTACATGCTGTATTGTATTGTGTGCTGGCTGGCAGGTCACTGTCAGCCGTAAGCACAGTTGCAGAAATTGCTGTCTCCGAATAAGCGAGAAATTATGTGATCATGTTTCTTTACGTCCGCACATTGAAATTCTTGCGCTTCGTTTCTGTTGCCAATGTTTCTGCGCACTGCAAACTGCAGCGACTTACATTATACGCATTGATTGCAAAAAACAACAGCGCCGAAAGCAGCAAAATGCTCTCAACTCATTTCGTACGTGATGATGCGATTGTACTGACACAAATTAGTGGTTGCAATGTTGATAGTAAGTGGCCCTGTAGTTATGCTGATAAGATCTTTGAGCTCAGCAGTGCACAACGCACAAGTGCAACCTGGCCACGCAATTGTCTTCAAGTGCATTGTTCAGTTCATCATATCAAAATTGTCACTAGCGTTGGCGTTTCGCGTCATGCTAACATAGACGGTGTTTTTGAATTCCCAGTCGCCTGCTTCTGCCCAGATTTTACGTAACCCAATGCTTGGTGTCGTATCGGTTCGTCAGGTCACGGGTTGCACAGCAGCTGCTGTCGCCGCCAGACAGCGCGCAAAGTTTGACGCGCAGCAACTTTTAGTTATGTGCTGGAACAGCACACACAACCCAGGCAGAGGATGTTTTATTGTCAAAAGTGGCTGGCTAACTTGCCCATTTGGCGTGCACGTTGTGCGTAGTGCAAGCCACAGCGCTCAGTGTACATTTTTGTGCCTGCAAGGATGTAGCTAACACAGAAAGTAAGGGTACTTACGTACGCACGTCAGATGCTTATGCACTTTTTAACAACAGGCAATCTATCCGCTGCTGGTCTCTTTCCTGGAGACAATCGCGGTCTCTCGCTGTGTCGTGGCTAACTGTGTTGGTGGTCTGGTCGTTCGTGTCATTGTGCTCCGCCAACGTTGGTGCGCTTGCTGGCTGGGACACTACGTCGTTCTTTATATGTCCCCCAAGGCGAACGAGGAACCAGCTGTGCTTTGTGCTATTGGCTTTGTGTCCTGGTTTCTCGTTCAGTCGCTGTCACACCGACGAGGTCTGCACATCGCCTCACCACCTGTCAAGTGGCACAGTCGCTTTTCGCTGATAACTTTGTGTGCGACAGCGTTTGATCAATCACGATAACTTTGACCAGAACCAGCTTTAATCTCATTTCAACAGTCAACGTGTTCGATCTCTGATTTCAGACTCCCGTTCTGTATTGTACATATTATATTTCGTCATTATCGTATTCAATCACCTGCCATTTGCTCAATGGGTGTCAAACGTCGTCTACACAATGCACGTGCCAGTTTCACACGCAAGTTCGGTTTTGCGTCATCGCGCAGTGCTGCGGCCAGCGGCAGTGGTCGCATGCGTGCGCGTACGAACAGCGGGGTGTCGACCAAATCGTTGGAATTGGGCATCAAGGCCGAACAATCAACCAACAACGATGACAGCACAGGGGTGACATCGACAAAATCGACGCCGGCAGCGTCAGGCACACATCGACGGGTGTCATTGAAGAAGGTGCTCACGGCGCCACCGGACTCTCCGATGTTGTGCGGCAATGATGTGCAGCAACTACTGCCACCTTCGTGTGCTCAACAACGACTCAGACCAATGCCGAATGTGCCTAATGGCGTCCCTGCTGCCACAACCTCGACATCGACACCCACGTTCGTCAGGTTCGATTGATGCTTGCGTGATGTCTCAAAATATGACGTGGCATGTGCATCGAATGACACGTTTCCGCTACCGGAATAAATTCGTGCCTTTGTGTATTATGACTGTGGACTCAGGCTGTATCAGCCACTGACTACCCTACCACTCGTCTCGCTCCTGAGCCCCAAGAGCAAGCTGTGCAGTCCTTGGATGGTGAGGGGTCCCTCTCGGGTACCCTTTCTCCCCCCTCCGTGGTACCCCTGCCCTGCTCTCCCGTCGGGTATGCTTTCTTCCACCAATTTTTGCCCAAAATAGGCAAATTTTAGGTTAAAATATGCATTGTAGGCCTAAGATAGGTGATTTTCACGTTGTTGACAAAAATAGCCTTGCCATGCTTTGCTCTATGCGCAAAAATCGCGTGCGCTTATCGAAACTGCACGTGTTCTAGTTTTATCCTCCTCTACCTCACAGTCGTTCATCATACTGTTGGATTAGTGGGCTCTTGCGGCGGGCGAACGGAGGAAGGCAACAACGCCCTGCTTCATGCTGGTAGTGCTCTCGGTTCGAAATAAATACATTGCGACTGGTCGTGATTTGGTCAGTATCTGTGTGTGAGTGATGGGGCTATGTATGTACATGTGCGTGTGTGTATCCAAGCGTTCTGCTTTTTTGACGACCGCGTTGAATCATGCTGCACAGTGCACATGGATGCTATGAGCTCACGCGTCGTTTTACGGACTTATTTGACTGTGCGGTTGAGCTGGCTGGCTGCACCGATGGGGATGGACTTTGGGCTATTTTATGACTTTGGTACACTCACAACAGCTATAAATTTGCCATTGTCCATCCATGTGACATCCAAACATACAATCGCTTGTTGACGTTGCGCATGTTTCCATGTCCATGTGAGGCTACTGTACCTTACTGTCATTTCAGCAACCAAACAGAAGTGGGCCATACGTGTCGTGGTGCAATCACGCTCAACAACGCCCTTATCCATACGGAGAATGCCACAAACTTTGCTGTCGGTTGTGGCACACAGGTGTTCCACTTGAAAGCGGCCAACGAACGTGAACGACAGAAATGGGTGACAGCCCTGGAATTGGCCAGACATCGGGCCATCAAGAAATTGGAGTCAGGTGAGATTCAACGGTTGCATCTGAATTCCGCCCAATTGTTGCTAATAGACTTTATAAAAACTGCTGCTCTCTAAATTACAGATGAAGAAGAAGAGATCAAACTCGAGAAAGAGTTGAATGAGGGAGGCGACAGTCGTATCGACACCCAAAGTGCCATAAAAATTATGGATGCAAAAATGGTTGATCTGCAAACCTGTCAACAAATGCTCGGTACTTTGTGGTTGGCCGTTTGTGATGTTTTTGGGCTGTGCGGTGCATTGGTATATTGCACGAACGTGTCACAATACCGGGCGTGCAGAGATCAGTGAACCAACTACGGGCGAACTTGAGGCGGACTAGGTTGAACACGGAACACGGAACACGGAAATAAATAAAAAAAACAGATTTTCCCCAATTACCTCCTCACGGAAATATTTCCGTGCACGGAAATATTTCCCGTGCACCAAAATATATTTTCCGTTTCCCGGTGTTCCGTGACAAATAATCTTTCCCCAAATCACGGAACACGGAAATATTTCCGTTTCCGTGTACAGTGTTTTCGAATTTCCCGTCCGGCATTTCCGTGCAAAACACGGAACACGGAAATATTTCCGTCACAAAATCTCCGTGTTCCGTGATTTTCGAAATTTTCACCACGAACACGGAAACCACGGAAAATATTTCCGTGTTCCGTGTAGAAGCCAGCCACCCTCCAGACACGAACGACACGGATCAAACCCACACACATCCGCACCTTCCGGCCCGACAAAAACACACAACAATTTGCATACAAACCAGTTTCGTGCATTTCCGTGCACGGAAATGTGCACGGAAATATTTCCGTGTTTTTTATTTCTTTTTTTATTTTACGGAACACGGAAAAATAGTTGTTGCTGTTTGCATCAACACGCGGGCTTTTGACGTCAGCACGCTGGCTTTTGTCATCATCACTGCAAAAGCATCGTTTGCGTGCCTGAATCATTGCCGTGTTCCGTGGCACGGAAATATTTCCGTGTTCCGTGATTCTCCACAATATTTCCGTGTTCCGGTTTCCGTGTTCAACCTAAGTCCGCCCTACCACTGTGTTTCAATTCCGCGCTTGCCAAATAAAGGTGGTGCCTTTTACCCATTGCAGTGAAACACGGCCAGTCGCTGCACAAAACGTTGTCGGATCTCGAGTCACAAGTGGCGCACTCGGCCGACCCCGATATGGCGCCGCGACTTAAGATCCCCTAACCAACGCGCCACGCTGTTCAGGATTACGGCTGATGCTGTGCTCAAGGTTGGGGGCATTGGTTGTTCACCTGCACATGGCAGACCCGTCTCAGTTTTACGTCGCAAACTGCAGCGCGCTTGGTATAGTGTGGTGTTTTTTTGTTTTTGGTGTTTGATTTTTCTGTGTGTTATTGTGCCAAACTACAGCGCCATACATAAAATAATGTTTGTCATGTTAATCGCTACGTCATTACACATTACGAAGGTGCAGTTGTGTGTTGACTGTGCAGGCACGTGCACGGAGACAAGTCCCACCTGATTCCGCGCTTTTGTCACTAACGTTAACGTGCGCAAAAAAAGTTGGCGCAAAGTCGACGAAACTAGTGCCGCACTTGTATTTGTGCATCTGGATGTCATTGTGTACATAAAGAGAATGCCCTCTTGTATTTTCTGAAATGTGACATGCATTGTACCAGAATACCTTGCGCATAAGCGAATCATAATGTATCCCATTTGATCTGTCACACATGATTCTACCACCTTCACACAGGTGTGCTCCGAGTTCATGCAGTCGGCACAGGCGCACAATCGTCGTTGGCAATATCTGCTCGAACATGAACATCAACAACGATTGCAGCTGCAGGACCAGATTGAACAACTGGCCCGGCAACATCGATACTCGAACGGGCGGCTATGAATCCGGTCAGGTCCGCTGACAACAATATACCCACGACACCAGGTTGGTTGGTGCGCAAAACACAGGGGTACTCGGGGTAAATGATACGGGTTGTTGGATGCTGTGCTTTGGCTCAGTTGCTTGCTGGGCGACTACGTTGGATACAGTTCAAAGCTCAAGTCTGTTCTGCTCCCAATTAGCGCCGCTTGTATTTGCGTTTGATAGGTGTTGGGGATTGGGGGGGGGCCCAGAGGGGGGGCGTGGTGGTCAGTTCGACACCGATGTGTAGTAAATCACATCAACGGACGTTTTTGATTGCAGTCTATTCGGACAGCGACGACGACACGACGTTCCACGACGCGACCGAGGAACTCGATACGCTCACGGTGGTCACCACTGAAACGTTGGTTGTTCGGGGGGGGGGCTTATATCTGCACTAATGTTGGAAGGCACTTAGTTTTTGGCGCGGCCTGAATTCTCTGAAGTTTCTATTCGGACAACAGCTCCGATAATCCAAGATTGCTTACTGTACGGCCGGTTGCCTAATGCAAGCTGATTTGCGAGGTCTAATCAGTAAAACGCGCGCGTGTTTCCAGTGCAAAGCGGGTTGGCTTATTAGCGTGCACGCTGATCCGCTTTTTTACGGATAGAACTGGTTCTATTTTTTGTGGATTAGCACTGGAGCGCATGTTAAGCAGTTTATTACTTTCCATGAAAGCGACATGAAACAACATGTGAAATGATCGTGCTGCGCTCATTGGACATAATTCTGTCTGCATTTTTTGTGCCCAAAAATTTCATCGAACGTTGTTTGCAGCCCGGGCAGCAACAAAAAGCTGTATCGATCTTCAAGCGAGGTATCGACCGATCGTGAAGCGCTGGACGATGAGCGTCGAGCGGCCATGCAATTGGCCAGGGCGGCCACTGAGGAGTACTTCCAAGCGACCATTGTTACTCGGCCAGGCATGAAGGTATCCGGTCGTTGGGGAGGACAACAGTTATGCACTTGTAAATATGTATAAGAAATGTTCTGTCCCACTTGGCCAGGGTATTTTGTGAACAAACATAAAATGAGAATTTGCTGGGCTTGCGTATGCGAACAACGGCGATGAAAAATCGCAAATGACGTGTGATTTCAATGGGTTGTTCACAGGGTCAAGGGCTTTTTGTGTGCTATCACCAACGGAATTCGCTTCGCCAACAACAAATTGACGTCATCTTTAAAAACTATGAAATGAAGCCATTAGCAATCTATACTTTTTGAGACGTTACACTTAACGAACATGGTGTTTCAGTCACGTGACCCATCAGTGGATCGTGAGCTTGGCGGCAGTGGTGGTGGTGCAAGTGCCGGCCAAACGCAGCCGTACAAAAAGACCAGTGGTGGCGACTCGGCGATGGTATCGAGGAAGTCCGTGCCATCGACCGCACGTCGTTCGTCTTTGCCCCCGCGCCCCGTCTCCAGCATCAGTCTCTGGTCGATCATGCGCAATTGTATCGGCAAGGAGCTGTCAAAAATACCCATGCCGGTTGGTTTGTTGTTTGATTATATGGGCTCATTGGTTACTCAGTGGACACTTCG
>JASAMV010004485.1:0-10017 GCA_030248065.1 Rhynchonema sp. JSB1_4
TTTGCGCTCAATTGCTAAGCAATATTTTTTCTCTCACATTCCCAGCCTATTTGCAAACGTTCCACGGCACGTTTGTTCACATACCGTAACCCATACACCCTTGTGTGTACAAGCTCTCAATTGCGTCTGCGTGTGCGCGAAATTGGCTAAGATGAAATTTGGCACATCAAAAAAGCGATAGATAAAAACATTGCCAATGCCTGGTAGCGCTGTTTCGTGATTAAACGCGCGGATGGCCGGAGTCGTTTGGGCCTATTTTCTCGGCTGGTGGGTGGGTGGCGCTAACATACGCCAAACAGTTCACGCATCTTTTGTTCTCGCGTGGGGCGCTTATTTGATTGTTATTTTATTGATGACACAAACAAAATTGGAATAGGCCCATTATGGGCGCGTATCAAGTGAGCACATTACTGACTCTTGACACACGCTCGTCTCCCGGGAACACCCGATGGTCCCAAATGCAGTTAGAGCCCACTCGCGCGCACAAATTCACTTCTACTGGCGCCAGCTTGGGACGCGAAAATGCATGGTACAAAAATATCGGGCGAACATGTCAATGTAACTAAATTCTGTCTTTGCTTTTCGTCGTGCCGATAATTCTCGAAAATGGCCGAAATAATAGCAGATGATATCAGATCCCAATGGATGTGCGTGTGTGCGAAGTGTTTGACATTCTAATTTGGTTTGTATTGTCTTTAGGGACACAGTCGCCGGCCCTCGTAGTGCTCTGGCTCTAAGTGACAGATAAACGGTTCGCAAAGTGTGAACTTGCGAAAGAGCGAGCACACTTCGATTCAGTTCTGAAACAACCGCGAAAGGAATATTGTTCACTTATTCCGGACGATCAATTGAAACTTTTGTGAGGCTAGTTTACGTTTTTTGCAAGCCAGTTAAGCTAGGAAAGAAGCGCGGAATTCCCTCAAAGCCCACCGTGCGCTTGAAACCACCAGAAATTAATCCTTCGTAAATCAGAACAGCCCTCGCGGGTGCATTCGAGTGGAAGCACGAAAGCAAGTGAATATCAATATCATCAAATATGACATCCGAAACGAATAACACAAAACGTTTCGCATGCCGACGACAAAAATCATGCGAAATGAGCACAATGATATTCGTGTGAACATGTGCGCATAATTAGACGGGTTGATCTGCTGATATTTCTTGAGTTCTTTCAATGCAACTGGCTCTCGCTCTGTACCCAGTACGATGTTTATCAGTTACTGCTCCTAGTGAGCAAACCTCGACCTTGGAATTGCTTCACGAGTAAATATAAATGAATTATCATCGAGAGGTCTTGATTTCACACACACCCAGCCATAACGGCGCATTACGCTTCAATTAACATCGATGCTTTGCTTGTTATCTCGAGCACCCAATTGGCCGTTTAGAGGGGTCAACTGCTGCAATTTTGTGTGATTTTGCGCACTGGTCAAGGAACCGGAAATTGATCAAACTGCAGCTTCTCCAACCATTGGAAGATGTACAATCAGCCTAATCTGACGAGATGAACAGCGATTAAAACAGCTCGATTACAAATCAGCAGTGAAATGTCTGTTTATCGGGACGGAACCAAAATAAACCACTTCACCCCAGAAGCGCATAATGAAGTGTTGTTTGTGAATTGCATTACAATAATCACAGATGGTTAATGGGTCAGAGCTTTGATTTCGAAATAATTTTTCACAAAATTGAACGCTTTTTGGGAAGAGCTTCTCACTCTAGGGGTTATATGAAGGTTGTGATTGAATGTATAATACCCATCCCACTTTTTCAAACGTAGCATTCACTTGGACATTTTCAGTATGGATCTCACAATGAACAAAACTTATACATGCAGTACAGTACTACATGTCCTTCCCCAGATCAAACAAGGTGGAGCAAATCGTATTTATTACAGTGAAGTGAAAGTGTAACAGATTGTTTCCCCCGCGTGGATCATCGATTCGCGTGCACAGACACGCATGACATTCAAAAGTTGACATTCACGACGTATATTTATCCACAGTGGGCGATGATAAATAAAATGTGGAATGTCATGCGTGTGCGTGCAGTTGATTTGCAGCAGTCGATGGTGCTTTTTGCGTTTGTTTCGGACGCGTCAATGTTGTTTATGTATGCGATAACACGAAACGGGAGTTTGTTTTTCGATCACGGAAAGTAAAAAGCGCGATTTCTATAGATTTTCGACGACAAAATGTGGATTCCAGCCCGGCTGTCAATCGTTATTTAGCAGTTTGATTGCTGTTCGAGCGATACAGCGTCTGCTGTGTCGTGCATAATGAAACATAACAACAACAAAAAGGCGTGACCAAACGTCTGCATGTTTGACGCGAACGACTTTATTCTGGTGTAGCGTCGGCATCGAAGTTCGATTTCAGATTTCGAAATTGTGCGATCACATGAAACGCGAGTGCCGTTTTTGGCATTCTAGTCATCAAAGGTGTTCGGTAGTGGATTACCGCACTACCAATGTTTCAACCCAAAAGTTGAATCGATGTTTCAACCAAAAGACGTTGTAAAAGCTGTGCTCATCCGGCCTTTGTGGCAAGCATGCGTAGTATCGACCATTATTGACTCCTGGTGCCGTGACAACTGATGCGGTGCACCACCATTGAAGTTGTCATTGTGAAGTTGTGTGTTGTAGCCAACTTTTTTCAATTCTTTCAAATCATTTCTTCTCTTCTTCATTCATTTTTTTAAATCGTTGATCCACTTCTATATTTTGCCACAACCCATCCTGATTCTGTCATCGAACCGATTAAAACCCAATCATGGTTTTTATGAGTACGTGGATTTTCTGTATTTGCGACCATAATGTAACCGCAATCATTGGGCGGCTACAGTTCGCAATTCAAGTACGAAAAGGCACACAAAACAATAAATTCCAACGCCGTTTTTCCATCCGCCACGGATAAAGACACAACGGGCCTCTTAATTTAATGACGACGACAATAAGATGAACGCGTTGACCCGCGAACACTGAGATCTGTCATTACGAAGAAATGAAATGAAAGAGAAAACTGAAGTGGACGCACCCCGAGACTAATAAAATACTGTACGTAATGATCACAGCCAGGGATTCCTATGGGTGAAAGTTAATGGGCGAAAGTTGAATTCGCGGTTTGGGTAACAATAAGTAAAAAACTGACTGAAAACCGATTCAACCAAAAAGTTTGGAAGTTATGACAGGTGGTGGACAAACCTTTGCAATAACCCCAAGCTGGTACCCTTCCAAACCTCTTGCGAAGTAAAAAAAGGACTTTCCAAAGTACTGTTTACAAATCCGGACCCTTTACAGTAATCCGCATGTACCGCGGGAGAATAACGTTGAAACTTTCACTCTCAGTCAAATCTCCGCATCGGTTTGTTGTTTTAGGGTGCGCAAGCGCGGCAACATTGGTGGGAAGCGCGCGATTACATTTTTTCCGTTGCATTGATTCCCTCCGATAGGGTGATAAATGCTGATTCGATATATTACGTTTTGTTTCGCCAAAAACGCGTTTGTACTGGATGTTGCGCGATGTAAAAAATATACATTCGAATGACGACATGACAGCATTGCAGTGTAAGGGCTGTATTCTCATAGCAGTTGTTGTTGCTTCTTGCGACATGTGCTTTGAGATTGCGTTGATCTGTCCGGATGGGCATGATAACAAGCTACAGAAGTCATTAGCAAATATGTACGCTTGTTCACTTTCTCTCCCTTTCATTTCGCGAATCTGAATTTTTATTTTTTTAGGCCAAATCGGCAAAGTTTATTGTCGATTGTTTTTCCTGGTCGGGTTCTAAAATGCAGCCGTAATCGCTGAGCGGCTAAAACAAACGTTTTCAACGCTGAACGTGTGCAAAACCGGCAGGCACACAAGATGCACATGCATAAAATAACGGGTGAAATCTCGGTATCACGCAAAAAACATCATGACTGCATGATATTACGATATTGCACGCGCGCGCGTGCAAAAAAGTGGTTGGCTGGATTGGGTTGGGTGGGATACCACCATTGTTTTTCTCTCAAAAGAACAGGCAACAAGTAAGAGAAGAATGTTGTTTTGTGACCATGTGGATGTGACATTATCAGTTATATCGTGGTCGTATGATGTACAACTGTGTGTGTGTATGTTTTCGTTTTCGATGGGATCTCACCAGACGGCCGCCGTTTATCCACCACACCCTGCATGAACATACTACATGACTGTGCAACACATTTGTACATTGGGCGGCAGATCATGTGTATGAATTTCGCTTTTTAACCGCATATTCATTTACTCGACTGCCGAGTTTGCGTATATTTGTATTGTACAATATCTACAGTATAATACGTACTGTGATCAAGTGAAAGTGATCACCGCATTTACAATATATGAGAAACTTCGCGCGATTCCGGTAAAATTTGATCCTTATCACTGCCCATGTTTTTGCACCGAATTCCATTGTTTACTGTGGGTACGCAGCAGCCCCATATGTATAATTAGATTTTTATGTCGATAACACGTTTTTGTGTAATGATAATAAATGCAATTTACGACCGCGATCAATTGAAGTTAGCTTTTTTGTGTGGGCTCGTTTTTAACAAAAACCCTGTTTTGAGTTCCAATTTTTAAAATCTTGATTTTTTCAGCCTCGAACCAACGAGAAAACCGACTCAATGCGGAAGCGACACAGAATCAAACGCTGATTATTATTGTTTTATCCGCGGTGAAACATCATCGAAAGCTCATCAATGATGATGATGTGTTGGTGCGCACCATTCCATTTTATCGCTGTTTTCCTCACCATTATTCCATCGCTGTTCTGGTGCATTCCAATTGACAATGGTGTGTCACAAACACCTGAAATTGAATGTGGCTCGAATTCCATCATGTTCAACGTTGCCACGTTCAATCCATTTGAAGGTCACGTGTATGTCAAGGTATGACTGAATAATGCGGTTATTGTTCGCAATTTTTTGTTGTCAAAATTTTGCTTGGCCTCAGTGTGATACTATTGTATGTATTGCGTGGCTTGGCGACATTCATGAGCGTTTACTTTCCAGCTGTAGGCTGAACCTGTATGCGTGCGCCCTAATTATAAAAATGGAAAGTTGTGACAGATTAATATTATCTATTAGTAGAAGACACCATAAAAAGTGAGAGCTTGATGAAGGCAGCAATGAAAAGGAAAAAACAGAGAAATAAATGAAGGCAAAAAAGCGAGCAAGAGCAAATTTAAAAAATTGCGCAAAAATAAAAACTTTTTTTGTAAAATACTAAATAAACTAACAACCTAGCCCCATAAAAAGCAGAGAAAAAACGAGTTCCTAGAGAGTTCCTAAGCCTGAGTCAACCGTATGCCTGATTCCATCTAATTATAGATCGGCCGGAGTTTTCTATGTAAGACACCTAGGCTCTATGCAACAGGTGAAAAACCCATCTTTTTGGTTCGCATAGGCCTCAGGGGCTCATCCGGAAAAAATTTTTGAGAAGGGTTGACATTCTGTGGAAATCATCGCTAACATTATCGGCTTTGCGTGTATTTTAAAGCACGTTTAATTCGATTGGAATAATTTATGCTGTTCATGCGCTTCCTAGATATCTCGATGGGTTCCATTCGGGGAGGGGCTCCAGATGGACAAGTTCGAAAGCGCTCAGCATGAAACGCGTTTGCGCGCATCAAGAGTGCGAAACTACCTACACAGACTGGGCCTGACCCATGTATCAGTAAAAAAAATTCAAGCCAAAAAGGACACACTGGGCGAACTGCTCTGTCAAAAAAGACGCTAGACAGAGAGCTGTGTCCTCCAATCAGTGATGTTTCACACACATGCAGGGTCGCTACAACGATCCGGGCTGCCGTGATGACCGTGGGGGTCGTTCGACAGCTGGCATTTCCCTGCCGTTCACTGATTGTGGCGTGCAGCGTGTTCGATCGTTGAATCCACGTGGCGTCACTGTGACCACCATAATTGTCGTCACCTTCCATCCCAATTTTATCACCAAAATCGATCGTGCATTCCGTGTCGAGTGCTTCTACATGGAGGCCGACAAGACTGTCAGTCAGGAGTTGGAAGTCAGGTGAGCGGAATGGGTATGATGTGACAATGGGACTAGGCTTGCGTTCTGTGGTCTCTGATCGAGTTTGCGATCTGCGAAAGATATATACTTTTGATACTCGGCAGGGGTGCCCTCCTTATGGTCACATACGTATGTATACCCTTGATCAAGCACATCTATCGCTGCACTTTTGTGGGCGCCAGGCATGAGAATACGGCCAAGCAGCCTGACTGCATCAACTTCCAAGAATTCCACAAAAATTCACACAAGCTTCGCCTTTCTGTCATATATGTATGCATGTACTCTTGTTGTAGTGCCATCAACTGGGCACCAAATTGCCGTTCAATATAAATACATGTCCTGTACCATGTTCCGTCTTCGTATAGCAGTAAAGCAGCTTCAAATTTGGTAGATGCATATTGCGACATTGCTTTCTTCAAAATCTGGATTTCAATCTAACCAACTTTGACGTTGCAGCATGATCACAACGCAACTGAACACGATCGCAGTGCCGATGCCAACGTGTCGATACGAAATATTGGACAGACGAAATGGTGATCCGATCAGGTACACCACCATCGGACAGAGTGTCTACCACAAATGGACGTGTGACACCGGCACTGGTGAGTGTTGATCGTGCAAATGTTTGTAAAGTGGTGGCTGTCGGTCGTTGTTTTTTCGTGGTGGCCAGCATGGAACGTCCGTTAGAAAAAGATACAGTATTTTTTGAGCCCCTATAAATAAAATGTGCACATGTGGCTTTCTTGAGTCAACGCTTATGCAATGTGTCCTTGACGAGTGGTATTGCACGACTCAGGCACAGTCATAGCTATTTTCACGGTTTTAGTTTGATCCGAGCCAAATCGAGTGAATGGAGTAAAGTCATTTTCTTGCACTGATTTTAATCTCGGTTGTACAAAGTGCAACGATACAGTATTCTTGGTGTTTCCGCCCGCCGTGACCATTTTGGGCATGCTTATTGGTTTCAGTGCTTAAATGACGATTGCCCGGTGCACCATTAACCGAGTGACCACAAATAAAAGGGAACTATAACTCAATAAAATATAGGTAACACACAAATTTGAGCACAGTTTCAGTTGACACATTCTGCATGCGCGTGTATTCGTGTTTTGTGGTCGACGACGGACGATCGAATCGATTCGACCTGTTGGATGACGACGGCTGTTCACTCGATGTGCATCTGCTCGGCAATTTAGAGTAGAGACAAGACTGATTATATTGATTTTGTTTATTATTTCTTAATTTGTTTTGTGTGGGGTTATCCGCATGGCAGCGACAGCACCAAACTGACTCGTAGCGCCGCTTATGCCCTCTACGCTTCTCTTGCATAACTGAATATGCAAAAAATCTGTATCAGCGAGTTAATTTTTTTAAATCACAATTCATGTGTGAGTGCCCATCAATCTATAATTGCCACAACTCGCAATCAATCAACCAGGTATCCGACGAATCTGATGGCCGATGTTGAGTCGCACGTGTTCAAATATGCCGATCGAGCCCAGTTGTACTTTCAATGCCAGATCGAGATCACTGTCAAAGTTTGTTGTTTTCATGTTTCATAATGTGAATGTCATGCAGCGTGTTTTCGGTTGACCATTTCGACCGGTTTCACCGTCGTTGTCAGTGCGAAATGCATCGTGACCCCAAGCCCACACACACGAGCTGGTTTCATATTCCCACGCACGTGTCTAAAACATCAGTGCATCTGCACAATGGTCGTACGGCAGTACATCTTTTCCTAATTTATCCGCGCAAATTCCATCACAAACCATAGGAACCGGACCAAGCGTGCATCAGGCCATCGTGTTCAGCTGCTGGCAGAAGGAAACGATCAGCGACCAACGCAATTGGAGTGGTCGATGTGCAGACACAAGCAATCGAACCGCTAGAATTATTTGATCAAGAGGTTTGGGATCTTTTTTCTGAAAAAATGTTCGTTTTTTTCTCCTAACTGAAGGTCGATTTATGCTTCTGACTTCCGGGAAGTAGCAGTCAAAATCCGGAGAAGTCACTACCACGCAGAAGTGCACGGCAAGGCAGTGATTGCTTGTAGTGATTGCCTGTTCCATTCTGTCCATTGACCGCTGCCTGCCGTCTACTGTTCTTGCTCTGTTAGTGAGCTGACCGAACGGGCAGTCACAAATTTCTGACTGCTACTGCCGGGCAGTCAGAGTATAAACCGACCTTTACAGTGTTTTCGAATACTTCAATTTTAAATCCGTGGAAAATATAATGCCCGCTCGCAGTTTCTTCAGCTTCGTCATTCTCGCTTACCATTGCTATCGAATGACCCGCATTTTCGTTCGTCACCAAATGATGCTCAAATATGTATGGGGTATTCAAGTTAGTAAGGGTGGGAAGATTGAAGTGCGTAATCTCAAGTTGACAAAAGTTTCCAAATAAAAATATGAAACATCACATTTTCAGTGTTCGCTGGTGTGGGGGCGCTCGTGTGTCTCGTGTTTGTACTGGTCAGCGTTGCTTTCGGCATTATTTCGTCATTCAGAAGAAATCGTCAAAAATCCAACGAAGAAAGTATTTGGCGACTGAGGTACTGATCGAAAAAAACATGACGATTCCCGTATGGCCGAAACATAGCTTTATCCTAGTCACACACGTTCGTGGCCCTGTGTCTGATGCTGTCGGACAACGGAC
This sequence comes from Rhynchonema sp. JSB1_4, assembly GCA_030248065.1. Classification (NCBI taxonomy): domain Eukaryota; kingdom Metazoa; phylum Nematoda; class Chromadorea; order Monhysterida; family Xyalidae; genus Rhynchonema; species Rhynchonema sp. JSB1_4. The sequence goes on from JASAMV010004485.1 coordinate 8,706, forward strand.
GTCAAAAGGCCCAATCTGACTACTTTGTGTCTTTGTTGTGCAATATTATTGCGAGTCATAGACATTTACGCAAACATTGTGCAATGTGTACTATTCAGTGTGCAATATTTTTGTTGTGGTTCGTGCTTTTGTTCCAATACCAGTCTCGAAGCAGGCCGTTTGTGTGCACATTATGGAACAACGTACCTAAGTGGCAACGTATCGAAGCTCTTAAACAAATTATTTGTTTATCCTTCTTCCTGGTCTGGTATACTTTCATGTTTGCAAACTGATGCTTCATTGGTTCACCATGCCAACGTTATACTAATTATTGTTATATGAATAATAAACAAAATATTGCTGTGGTGAAAAGACAAACCAAAACAGAAGACTTTTTGTTTCGAAATCATGACCAACAGTTTTAAAGCCAAAGTGTACACAGGTGTGCAACCTTGGGGAGCAGCCAGACTCGTTGTCCGTGTGGCGCAGTTGATAGGGTTGGTTAGGGCCATACGCGGAGGTTCGAGTCCTTTCAGGGACATATGTTTGGGGTGCGGCTCAAGGTTCACACAACTCAGAAGTGCAACATGAATTCGTCATTCGTCATTACATTCATTCATTTTCGTCCACCTATCGTTATGGTCCACCCCTCAGTAGGGTACATGGCATTAGGTACCACCAGGTAATGGTGCAGCATTAGGGTCCAGTGACAATTACGGTCCATAGCATTGGGGTCCACCAGGTGAGTGAAGTGTAGGATTATGGTCCAATGACCATCATATGGTCACAGCATTTCTCACTACGGTAATTCATCAGGGTAGGGAAAGATCATATCAAGGTCTGCTAGCTTACTGCAAAATGCATTCGGTCACTGCGCAGCTAATCAATTGTGCACAATATAATGCGCACCATTGTGCAGAATTTGAAATGCACGAACTCTTTTAATTGTCTGTGGAGGAATATTTTTAGCGAGTGAGCCTGCTATTGGTCGCACAATGGCCATTAGAGAATCCATCCAAAACCACCTTGATTTTCAGGATTCCAGGGGACCTCCTCACCCCCAGGAACCACACTGCACAGCACTGCCCTTGGGAACAATTTTTCAGATTCGTATCAGTAAATAAATGGAGCCCCCCGGAATAGAGCCCCCGAAATGGGGTTAGTGAATTTATTGAGCCGCCCCGCCCCCCAGTGTAGTTCCTGGTCCGGAGGGGGAATTCAATAATTTCCCATACGAGGGGGGTTTTCTGAAAAAATGACCCCAGAAATCTTCAAAAAGTACAAAAAATTGGTCTAAAAGTGCCTGGACCCCCCTCCCCCAGGAACTACACTG
>JASAMV010004486.1:0-86824 GCA_030248065.1 Rhynchonema sp. JSB1_4
ATTAATTTGGTCGGAATTGCTACGTACTTGCCGTTTGATTCTTAACATCGATCACCAGTGGAATGTGATGTTTCATGGCGAACACTATCGTTTCTTCAAACGTCGCAACGGGAGCCGATTTGTGCAGACCACTGTAACACACGAAATTTCGAGAATTTCGTCTTTCTTGGGGTGGAATTTTAGAAACGGTGTAAAGGTCAGTTGGGCGTAAAGGTTGGCGTAAAGTTCGGTCGAAAGCTCGGTCGGCGTAGCTAGGTGTAAACGTGAAACATTGCCTGTTATTAACGTGGAATGTTTCAAGTTTACACCGAGGTCTATCACACTGAGCAGTCGACCGAGCTTTCCACCGACCTTTACACCCAGCTGACCTTTACACCGTTTCGAAAATATCACTCTTGGACTGTAACATGGAAAGTATATACCAGAAAAGATTTTCAACTACGAAAAACAAAATTTTTAACTTGTATCGTCCCTGCACGCGTGCAAACTCATAGTCAGACGCCGAATGTTCCCAAACGAAACCGGTCAGATTGGTGTATGTCGACAGGTCAACTGCATTCAACATCAATGGGACACCATCGGAGCTCGCTTGCACGTCGACGTCCAGAATTTGAATACCGGATTGTCGAGCCTGATTAAACACGGAGGTTTTATGGATGACGTGACGCATCCAGTGCGCCCAGAATATTTTGGCGCAAGTCATAAATTTGTAGCTGCATGTTTGAGCCTAACTCAATAAAAAAAGGAATGCTGGAAACCACATCACATACCGGCTTCGAGCAGAGCCAGTTTTGAGTGAGACCACTTTAGGCAAGGAAAAAGAGCACGGGATTTGAGCCAAAAACAGACTCGGCACAAGTATGAATCGAAGCAGAAAACTGAGCCTTAGTGCAAGCCTGAGCACAAAGTAAGCGAAGTCTGCTCTCTCTTCTTTGCTCAAACTGACTTTGCTCATTGCATATTCAGATCGTCCTATGTAGGGCAAATTCTACCCGACTGGCCGATGTTTCAGATCGTCCTGTGTATGGCAAATCATAAAATGTTAACAAACAGAAGCATATTCACGGCAACATCTCACCAATTCATAGGATTCCATCGTGTTCTCTGGTGCCTCCCACCTCAAACCTCGATGTCCCATCAAAACACGATTCTTGAACATTTTCAGCACAATTTTCGGATCGCGTCTGTGCAACGCAAAAACATGACAAAAAATGCACACCATAATCGGCAATATTGCGGTCAGAGCAGTCGTGATATGACCGCAGGCGGTCGACATATTTTGACTGAAGACGAGAGCAACGGATTCACAACATCGGCAATTCTTTCCTGAATTTCTGGGCATTCCCTTTCAAATTGTGCACGTACATCGAACAAATGGACTCTCTGCCGAATGAAAAGGAGCCATCTGCCCTAGAATGGTTAATGGACACATTTTTTCAAATTTCAAAAAAACACCTGTCATTTTGGGCCATATTTGGCACATGATTGGTTGTCAAAAATGTCCCCAAAAAACCACAAAGCAGGCACATGCCCACACGGAAATCGTAAAACACGGACATGCATTGCAGCTCCACAATTGCGTGCAGTAAAATGATGTATACGAATCTAACCTGCCCAGCATTGGCATGTTTTTGTGATGTCATGGTTATCTATCGCGTATGCTCGTTTCACTACGCAGTGGCTTGTCGTTACGTATATGTACACTTTAGTATGCTCTGTTGGAGGGCTCTTTTCCTTAAACAGTGTACCTGCGCCGAACTGCAAAGAACCTTTAAAAACTGAACGCAAGTTTGCGGTAACGTTGGGAGCAAAGTTAGATATGTACATAATAATACTTATGATGTCGTGCATGTACATGTATACCTTGGTTGCGGTGCTTTATCCAACAAAATCAACCGTCTTGTGGTCTGCACGTCAGTTCCAAGACCAAGCCCAAACATATTAACGGGGTATATCAATATTGACCAATTTATTGTGCGTTCGCAAGTTTCGACGAACTTTAACCGAAAATAAAATTTGCACAGCAGAAAATCACAAATTTGCTAAACGGATGGGTGAAACTAGATTATTACGAAATCACAACAAGAAAAATATAAATTTTTGTGGACAAGGTCGGCCAACAAGCCGCCTCGTAAAAATCGAAAACTTTGGGAACAGACCAACAAATTTTTGAAGCAGATTCCGGACAAAAGTATAACACAATTAAACGCACTCAAAACTGAAAATAAACAAACTTATTTATCACTGAGATATACAATTGATAGGTTATGTGGAAATAAACTGAACGATTTTTTCAATTTTTTGTGAAAACTCCGAGCTTGACAGAAAGAGGCACCACATCAGGTACAAGTAATCGAAGAAAATTGTGTGTTACCGGTTTCACTTCCGCTATAATACAGGGTGACACATAAATATAGCAAACATAATTTGAAATCCAGGTTACAACAACGAAACTGGAAACAAAAAAACAAAAACGCACGAACACGGCGACAAACGGAATCAAATCGGTTCAAAATCAGAAAATTGTCTCATAAAAATCACTCAACAAATAGTGCTGAATGGGCGAATGAGAGCAATAGGAATAAACACACACACAAGGAGTGATGTTTCACAGACTAGCCAGAGACTTAGTGGGGTCCATGGGAGTCTCCAACGGAGTGTTGCCTGTGGCCTGGTACACAACGGGCGTGATTCCGATGCTTGTGATGGGGGTCAGACCAGTGTTCATACCGAATACGTCAAACGTGCTGAAACCACTCGATGGCGTCGACACGGTCACACCGGCGCTGTTGGATGGAGCTGGATTGTTGCCCGCTGCAACGGATACAGAAAATTGATTTTATGTGCTCTGATAATTTCAGTTCGTCGAGACTGTGTGTCAAACTTATTACTCGGATAAACCGGTTATGCTTTAGACACGTGACCTTTTTGGATAGAGATGTGATTGTGAGTGCTTCAGCTGTCGCCAATTCTGACCAGAGTAATTAAGGTGGTCAAGAGCAGCTTAATAAACAACTTTTACGCTGGTTGCAATTAATCGCCTGTTGTATACATATCTCAAACTATGGGTACGTAGGTGCAAAACAATCATACGCCAAATCCAATACTTCGATGCGTTTTACAGATTGTTATTGCAAGCTTCTAATTTCGTTGCCTCAAGCATTATACAGACGCAGGGAAACCCGCGTTCGAAGTCGAAGCAGGCAACAAGCTCAACACACAGGCAACTATAACCACGCAGCTGACACACAGAGCTTTTGTGACTGAAACATTCGAAACGCACACGAGCCAAGCTGCGTTGCTTGCTGACTGTGTGTTGAGCTTGTTGCCTGCCTCAACTTTAAGGGGAATTTCCCTGCGTCTGTAAAAATGCATGGGACAGCGAAATTAGAAATTCCCAAAACATTAGAAATTAGACATTAGAAATTCTCAACAGTGTTCGAAAGATCGCGGGATCTCGGGCCCTTTTTCTGATCCCGATCCCGTCATTTTGAAAAAAGTCAATCCCGATCCCGTTTCTCAAGACAATTAAGACTCAAAACGGACAACGCACCGCACTCACTGGTGAAAGGCAGACTGGTCGGACGGGACAGTTCGTTCAGGTCCGGCTTAACGTCTTCCTGCTCGGACGCCAACTGGGTCAACGTCGGTTCGCCCAGTATTTGGTGCTGAATTTGATTCTCGGCATTCGAACGCGAACGACGACTCGAACGACGCAACGGCGCGGCGGCCGCCGTGGTCACCGGTACAGGGTGGACGAAACTGGAATTGTGGAAATGTTGATTCATCATTGGTTGACTGATTACCATTGGATCATTTTGACATTGCGGTGATCAGGACAGTGTGAAGTTATTTTGGCCGGTATCAGATGTGATAATCGGATCAGCCGTGCTTTGAGACGGTGTTTGTATTTTGAGATTTGTTCGCGGCACTTAATTTCGACAAGCGTAAACGTTGCTGGTCGGGGCGTCTGAGAACAACTGTCACGCCGCGGTGCGAAATAGCGACACCTCGACACAACCTTGATACAAAGGCGTCACGTGACCAAGACAGATCCGATCCGATCCTACCCCAACACCATGGTGGGCACGCCAGCCTCCCACCACTAAGTTAAGCTGGTCATAACAGTAGTTTTAGGTTAGGCTGAGCTCAGGACGGGCTTATGTTGATCCGCAAATCGGAATCCAGCAATATTTGCGGAAAAAGCATTATTCTTGCATGTAAATTTTTGCGTTCTCCGAAGATATTTCTGGAGCCCACAAATGTTTTGTATTTTTGCGTGCAAGTTATTTCCGGGTGCCAGATTCCGGACTTAGTCACAATTCTCAGCAATAACGTCAGCCTTGAAGGCCTAACCCTGCGGGAAAACGAAGCCCAAACACAATTCGGGCCGTCCTGCGTCAAATCTGGACATGAACAAGAACACCTCTTCTATCGGCACTCACCCTTGATGTGTGGTCACAACCGTCGGCACCATCCCGTTCGGCTGGTATTGTGTCAACAAATGCGGCGCTTTGCAGTCGTGATTCTTGAGCAGCGCCTCCAGATGTTCTTTCTGATGTCGCAGACCGTCGATTTCGCGCTGTTTGTTTTGGTTGACCTTTTGCAGCTGATCGACTTGCTGGAATAAACGAATAAAATTGCATTATGCAAACATACAGTTGATTAGTTTGTTTTGTTTCGACAAAAAAGCGTTCCACAATTTTTATTTGATTTGATTGTTTTTGCACCTCCAGTGCCAGGTCAACGCAAACGCCCGAAGGCTATGTGGCAAATCCTGTCAAACAATAAGAGCTAGGCATCACAGTTTCACGATGCTAATGAAACATCAGGATTGCCCGACACATTAAATTGACTCTCCGACCTGTTCGAGCGCAGCGATTTGGTCCAGTCGTCGCTGACGGCAGCGAGCCGCCGCCAATCGATTGCGATCTCGACGTTGTTCACGCTTATGGCGCTCATTGGGCGGAAGTTGTAACTAAAAAAAGTTGATATCGGCTCATTCACACTTGCAAAAGGGCAACAGTTCGAACCAAATAAGATGAGAAAGAAGTCCCAAACAAACGAAATCAAACACCAACTTCTTCATCCTTATTCGCTTTGCGTCCTCCAGTGTGTGGCTTCCTTTGGCTCGGTTGTTTCATGTTGTGATGGAATATGGTGGCCGTTGCTGGAGTGTGCGTGTAGTGTCGAGGCAAGGTGGCCGTCGTGTGATGATTGTAGGTGTGCGCGGTGACTCGCGGCGTGGGAACGACAAACGCTTGATGCGGATGGTTGTAGAAGGTGGACGCTGTTTGATGATGGCTCGCTTGTGGATACGTCGATTGGGTGTAGTTGGTCGTGTTGTTGTTGCTGTAGTTGGACGTTTGGTGGATGGGTGAGAGCAGATTGGCAACACTGGCGTTCTGCGGGGACGTTTCGAAAAGCTGGAAAATGGTAATGTCGCATTGGACACATGTATAACTGGTCAGCATGGCGAACCAGAACAAGTTAACAAAACAAGTTTTTTTTTAGCGAAAAACGACAAGAACAATCTCTGACATCATGTCAAAAATGCGATAGGAAACGCATTTTGAATGAAGGTTTTTCGTCAAAAATTTAAGTTTCAACATTGAGTTTGAATACCGGTTTGCCGCAAAGTTGCGTTGACAGCGCAATATCGATCTACCACAACACAACGCGCGCGCATAATACACCCACACGCACTCTCACTTTATTGACAAAGTTGCTTTGCAGCGGACAAAAAAAAATCAAATCACCCATAAATCAGCTCAAAGCTGCGCTAAAATATTATGGGCGATCGTTGCGTACGCAAACACAATAAAAATGATTTTTCGAAAAAATGTGTGTCGCTAGAAACTGATGGCCAAGCGCAACTCTTATCAATGTCGGAAAAGCATGTTGTGTTTCCGCAACGCCCTGTTTTTGTATGACTACACACCTACGCACAATATGAGCGCTGTTTTATGTATGAAATTCTGTTACGCTTGAAAAAACAAATACCCATCAGCTAGAGTAGAGTAATTGCACACATCGGATGTCCAAAAACGTACGGAACGTATAAAAACTTCTCGGCAGACGTTTCATAAACACTATTGCGTCCTGACAAACTTTGTGTCAATTTAAATACAAACATGCCATCTGATAAGAGAGCACCAAATGAATCATCACACAAATTACGACCACAACACATACACAGTGCACAAAACCAGGCCATCACCACAACCAAAACAACATTTCACACACACACATTGAGCCACACGCGTGCCACACGCACAAAAAACGAAAGCAAAGGAAAAAAACACCGAAGACAAAACAAAAACAAAACACCCCCCCCCCCCCCCCCCCCCCCCCCCCCCCCCCCCCCATTGTGCTTGCCAACATGACAGAGACAACATACAGTATTGGCGTTGTGCTGCTGATTGTGCTGCATCATCTGTCGCACCGCGTGGAACACCACCGTCTGATCGGCGGCCGGCGCCGTCGGATGCCAGTTGGCGGTCAGCTCGGTCGGCACCCAGTGATGGCTGATCGGGTCGAAATTCGGTTGCGAAAGTGGACGCGGCGCGAGATTGATCGCGCCGTTGTCGGCACTGTCGAGCGTCGATTCGGCCAAACATCGGTCTTTGGGTCGATTTATGGTCGGTTCTTGTGGTGGGTCGTCGACCGCGTCCGGGGTCGGTGTCGCAGCGCACTTGGGCCTAATTGACACAGTTGAATCAAAATATGTACGTGCGAACACAATTCAATCACATCTAAATTTCGAAACCGCCGCACCAAACCTGACGCCGTTCTGAGTGTGCGCTATCACGCTGGTGGCAGATTGTTCAGAAGCAGTGTTGGTGGCCTCAGATGACGGCATTTGGGGAATATGTCTACATGTGCAATCAGGCGCTGCTTTCGCAAACAACTGACGTAATTGTTCAAAATCCTCTTCTGTAAGGTCAAACATGATGGATGAAAAACGAGACTAACAACGTATTAAAAAGCTTCTCCTTATATAGGGAACCGCGACGTACCAGTCTTAAAAAGAATTTATAGTCAAAACATGGGAGGAACAAGTACGTGGAAGTGCGCAATTTCATGGCGCTCACCGTGAAGTGAGTTGTGAAATAACCGAATTTTGCTCAAGGCGGCTGTGACTAGGTGTCAATTCGGGTTGGAAAAGCAAAACACAGTTCATTTAATAAATGGAGCAGCAGACGAAAACGGCTAGCCCTATTGATACACAAACAAAACCACACCATGAATGTTGCATACTGCATTGCATTAGTAATCGTTAGCGCGAGAAAGGTGGCTGCCCTTTTGTAATTTCCATAACAAACACCAAAGGTGATTTTGGTGCATATTACTGACATCAAGAAATGAACATGAAAAAGTGGAACGGTTCGACAGAGACGTTTACACAAAAGCAGGGCCCGTTCAGGTACAGATAACATACATACTGCAGCACAAACTCTCGATTCACACACGGGTCTTATATGTCCAGTGTTGCATTTGCTTTTTTCGCGCCGCCTAGGCACCTTCGAAAGGGGCGCGCGTTTGAAAGGTGCCAGCTTGTACAAGCGTGGCAAAAACTAACTGTAATAATAAGTTCTGTCGGTTGCACGGAGTATGGTGCACAAATAATTGCTTGGATGCCTGCATTGTCATTAAAGAATCAGGCCTCACAACGCTGTATACATGACGGTGTTGGAAGAGAAACATGAAGTGGGTTGGATACGTGCAAGCTCAGGCGGTCAATCTTAGCTTTAAATTTTAGTTTGATATTATTGCTGTGTTTACATTGTATCGGGCTTTTAAGTATGGTGGCAAACATCAAATAGGTGTCGGACATACCTGCTTATCGGCTCAATAACGGCCTCAAGCGGAGTTTATCGTGGACACTAAGATACGTGTAGTGTCCATGTTCACTTAACATACACATATAGAGAACGAAAGGAAATAAACATTTGTAGAAATACAAACATAAAAGCGAGCCGAGTCTTACCATCATGATATAGCGTTAAGCTGCGAGGCGCCAAAATGTACAATTGTTGTCTGTGCGGCTAGTAGTTGTTGTTACATTACAGCGTTGGCACATGCACAACACGGATGGCGCGTGGGCGCTTTCGTTTGTATTGCGTTCGTTTGTTGCAAACACAAACTGTACTTGATCTGCGCGCATTCTCTCGACTGAGGTTTGAATGTGTGTGTGTGTGTGTGTGTGACGGCCACCTTGCTGGCAACAAACACTCATCACGTTAGGCAATCACGCTTTCGAGCTTCATTTGGATTTTCGAATCCACCACAACACATTTCACTAACCACAGAACACAACCACAATCAACAAATTATTACGATCAACCACACTTACCACAATGTGCCACACATATACAACAACAGTTCCTATTCCACACCATACAAATTCCCCCAGTCCGTCATTAGTAAACCAACAGATGGTGAGTTGAGGACGGATAGCCATCTGGTCAGATAACACATGTTGCAGCCAGCCAGACAGGTATTGTTTGGAAGGCACAGGTTGACTAACGGTGCACAAGCTTCAAACTATAGGGTTTGATACGGCACTGATTTTGGAAACTGATGTCGGAAATTTCAGCAAAACTTCAGGAAATCAGGAAAGAGACTAAATGCTCAAGTGATGTTTCGCTTTCGAAACGAAGTGTTTCGAAAACACTTTTTTCAGCTTGGCTTCTGGTTCAAGCATTTCTCGTAATTTGAGTTAAAAAACGCTTCATCAGCCAATCACTCACCTTGAGGATTTAGTTTAATCCAATTGCCACAGATAATCAGCGGTTGGGCGTGCTTGGATGAGGTAATTTCGCAATAACAGCGAAGATTTGTCGACTTTGATTCCCAAAATCAGACTTTTGACCAAGATAAGTTCTGCAAAAACAGAAATAGAACTCAATTGTGAGACCAGCTGGTAAAAATAACTTTGAATCCAGAACGTTGGCCCGGAAACCAATTGGGTGAGTCAGCGAAAAACTTGTTATTATGGCTCTCCAGCCGCATTAACCAACCCGCCTATAACCGCCGAATATTCTCGTGCGAGCGTACACGCACATAACATTGCGATTTCGTCACATTTGCGCCATACAATACACGCGTAAACACAACACACACCCAGTGACGTGTGTGAGTCATATACGCACTGCGCTGACGTCACAATGATGGGTAAGCAGCGTGATGCCAGGCTCTCGCGACGAACAGCGGCTCGTGTGGTTACGGTAACCATATGGTTGCACACTTTGAAGATTCTCGATTTGAAATTTGAAGCTTTGTGGTCGTCAGTCACCTGTTTGTTTGCTGTGAATTGGGTGCTAGGTTTCTCTCACCAAAGATAGAAGTTGTTGAGCTGATTCTGCAAATGGAGAAAATAGCGAAGCTGAGCAATAAACATACATAGGTGGAAACTGGTCGAGTTTTTTGGGCACGATCTTGTGCTCACAGTGACGAGCACACTGGGCACGATTTTCCAAAAACTAAGTCAATGTGTGGGAAATGGATTCACTAGTTATGCACACCAAATGCAGTCACATCTCAGCATTCTGTTGAGTTCGACGGAACTGATGAAAGGCAAATGACGCAGTTTCCACAGCAACCGGATTTTACGTCTACATGTTCACCAAAGGCATTAGGCATACAACGAGTTGTGTTGAGCATGTCCTTGGCTGCTGACTGCGGTGTGTGGTCGACTCATACTTGGGTGTCTGCGCATTTATTGTGGACTGAAAAAATCTATACAACCTGCTGTGCTGCTCATGTCACGACAAAGTATAGTTTGATATTATTTTCTTTCGATTTGCTCCGCATCGTTTTCTTAATTGATCAAGCGCTGCCGCCAAAGAATGATACGGCTGATTGAAGCGGTACTGGGCCCGGCCCGATCTCATGTATTGCTGAATTTGCTGAAGGATTCGTTGAGAGGTGCAAAACACGCGTTGATCTATGGATGCCAGGTTCGACTGCCGGACGTTCTGATTGCAGCGCTGGTGGCCGGAAGCAGTGGACTGGATCGCAAAAAGTTTGACTCTCTACGAATATTTCAGATTCTCATGCATGCCCCCGTTTCACAGAGGTCACATTTGCCAAAACACACAGGCTTCGTCCCAGGGCAAGGGCTGATGGTTGATAAATTTTAGACTCTGGCATGGGGAGCTTTCCGCTTACCCCCCCCCCCCGAATAGAGCCCTTGGGGCACTAAGCAGAACATTTTTCTCTTAAAGCCCCCGGGGGCTCACTTGGATTTACTTTTTTCTAGACCTTTGATTTCTCATCCAACCGTAGACATGTCAAAGTAGCTCAAATTAGCGATCAAGGACCAAAATATGGCACTTTTCTGCTGTTTTTCGTTTGTTACCACGTTTAGATGAAGATCCTGATAATCAGGTTCGAATATGGTATCAGAATGTCAAAACGATACTGCGCTCCCATTAACAAAGCTGAAAACAACCAGTTCTCCGCTTAAAGCCCCCGAGGGCTATAGAGTGGAAACTTTTCCACTGAAAGCCCCTGGTGCTCTAACTGAGTTTTTCCTTTCTTGTCGGAGAGCCCAGTTTCCACCAGTTTCCGCATAGAGCCCCGGGACTTTAAGTGAAAAACTCCGGTACCTACTTTGCGGCTTGTGTAGCTAAATTTCAATTCATTCAGATCCAGTGGATTTCAGGCTGCAATCTCTGTTGTTACGAGCGACTCAAATGTCAGCGCGTCAGACTGTTTATCTGGCGGCATTCGTGTTCCTGTACCGATTTGGATCCAACTTGATGCAAGTCTACAAGATTGATCGGACGCCTTCGATTACGTTTGCGCTCGGAGCGCTCAGTTGTGTGTCAGTTTATGGCGGCTCGAATGAACCGGATTCCATGCAGGTTCAACGCAAATGAAGTTATTCCGCGACTTTTCAGGCCCGGAAGTTCAGGTCCGACCTTTCCAGGGCCAGTTTTTTAGCCCCGGCCGATTCTGGCCCAGCATATTTGACCCATTTATAGGCTTAGGCTTAGGCTCCAGCCGGGCCTGAATCGGCCGGGTCTGAATGGCCGGGCCTGAACCTTGTGCCCCGGGACTGAACCGTGGCACAATAAAATGAAGTGTGTTTCACGAAGACCGAATGCTTGAGAAACTTTTTGTTCAACTTCAGCTTTACTATTGGCTGCTGGCGCGCATTCTGTCCGGTTTCGGCAACGTTCTCGTGGAGTCCGGTCAGATCTCAACTCCTCCACCTCGTTCCTATGCGTTACTGTTCGCGTTGTGCGGAGGATCAATACTGTGGCTGTTCGAGTACCACAGAAAGTGCCTGACGCCGAACGTGCAGTACTCGATGCGATATTTGTATAAAATGTGAAAGTTAATGTCATTCCGCAATCTCTGGTTTATTCGTTCGTTGGTTTAAATAAAACTGCTCCACAATTTTGGTTTCCATAAGCGAAACATGTTTCTATTGCATTACAAACACAAATTTTTGTTTGTCAGTACCGGCACCCGGGAATGTGAACGCCGCAAGTATAGTCCGTCCACCAACTCATGGCACTTTGTGTTGCTGCTGGCTGGTTTGTTCCCTTCCTCCACGTTCTAATGAAAGAGAAATTGATTGTGACCGATTTTGCAACAAAAACTAAACGAATAATGAAATGTGTCGAAAAAGATTGAATTGGATCAAATTTAAAATTAAATTTTATTAAAATCGATTTAACACGTCGATTTCATAAAAACAGCAATTTAGTAGCAAAAATAACTTTTTTCGGCAACTCAATTTCTCTTTCATTAGTACGTGGAGGAAGGGAACAAGTCGGCCAGCAGCATCAGAAAGTGACATGAGCTGATGGACACGGACTAAACGCCGCTGCCGCCACCCGTGCCACAACATGCGGAGAGTGCGTTTACAGTGCAAGGTGATAGACGTTTTCTGGGTTGCGCACCCAACATAAACTACACAGATGCACATGTACCCAAACGCGGCCATTCTACCTACATATGTATGTATGTATATTCAGGGCAAAGTGCAACTTCTTGCTTTCTCTTGCCGTCAAAGTTAGGCAGAAACATTGCAGTGGTAACAGTTTTATCTTATCGTTTGACTATATTTGCACATTTGGGTGAATTTATTGTCATTTGTAGGTTATGCAGCGCTTTTGGACAACTAAGGGCTCCACCAGATAGACCCGAAACACGAAATCCGAAATACATTTTTTTCTATGTCCATGTTTCGGGTTTCGTGTTTTGAAAAAAAAACCCGAAACCCGAAACAAGAAGCATGATAATCAAAAATGTTTCGACTGACAGAATAAATTGTTCACGTCAGCTACAAGTGGCAAAACCGAAACATTTTCGATTATCATGCTTTGTGTTTCGGGTTTCGGGTTTTTTTTTCAAAACCCGAAACATGGACATAGAAAAAATTTATATTTCGTGTTTCGGGTTTCGGGTCTATCTGGTGGAGCCCTAAACGTTTTAAAAAAGCATGATCAAAACGCCACAGACGTAAAGTTCAATATTTTCATTGCTAAACGCTGCTGTTTTTTCAGAGCTCTGAAAGCCGATATTGCAAGATTGTCACAATGTTGCCCGCAGTCTTGCTCGCTTTCGAAACGTACCATGTGCTAACGCATTCCATAATTTTCCTGGGTGTGCGTATGCTGCCTAGAAAAGGTGAGGAGTTTTAATTGAAGCGGTTTTAGGAAAGAAAATTTGCAAATTTACCCAGCTGAAGTAAAAATTTTCCCTCCCACCGACTTTTTTGAAGTTGTAACTGTCAACTAAATTTTTTTTCAGATCTAGTCCGCTCACACATCTATTTCCTGGTGGACACAGGCTCAATGCTGGTCAGTACTGTCTACCTCGCACCTCATCTGTGGTGGTTATGCGCGTTGCAAATGCTGGAACACTTGGGCATGTGGTGGACTTGGGACACGTCCGGATTGTGCAAACAGGTGATGTTTCATTGATATTACATCACTGTTCAATATTGAGGCTTGACAAGCTAACCTTGACCTTGCCATCTCATGTGCCGGACTTTGCTGACTTGCGAGACTAATGTATACGGACGTAATGCTCTTACCCAAATCAGATTCAGCCGATAAAAATTAGGAAATTATTACCTTACAGTACGTATACGGAATGTGAGTCAGAGCTTCTTTATACTATGGATAGCTCCGGTTCGTCGCCAGCGTGCACTTTGGTAATAATGATTGACTCGATCGAAATTCCTCCGATGAATCCATGCATCATCACCAAAAGCACTCAACCCATAATTCTGTGGGTTCTTTTATTTATCAATCCCCATCATATAAATGTAGGTGATAACGTGGAGTTCGCTGGAATCCAACAAGCTGCACGGTGGACGACGATTCAATCCGGATCTGTCGTGGTCGATTCTTGGCACGTTCTTTGACATCAGTTGTCACGTGCTGATGGCGTGGTACGCCTGGCAGCAATGCACGTGGCTGCAAATCGCTGTGGGTATTGTGCATACGTTATTCTGATGAAATTGGGTTGCAAAAGTGACGGTTATTGGTCTCAATTTTGTCCACGGAGGCTCGGTCCTTGGGTCCTGAACCTGAGAATGAGGGTTTTGTCGGGTGTCGTTTTTTCGGGAAGCACAACTTGGGGGTTCCGCGTGGCACCTGATCAGGCTAATGTTTCATTTATAGATTGCTTTCACCGTTTGCTCGCTGGCGGTGCGCGTTATTCTGTACAATCCAAAATTCGCGTGGAGCACGCCGGGTAGCGAACCAGACTGGGTGAAGAAGCGATTAAATGACAATGTGAAGTATTGAATTTTATATTATTGTCAAATACGTAAATTCATCATCAATTTGGCAAGAGTGAAGAGCAAGGTTTTATAAAACAATCCAATATCGATTATTGCACAATTGGTTCGGTAAAATCACACTATCAAATATCACTGAATATTTACATGATGTCATGCATACCTATGCTCATTTCATAATTACATAGTGTAGCCTTTACTAGGCACGAACTGTACACATGAAAACATCACAAATCGCTAGCCACAAATAAAATCATGCTTCCTCAAATAAGGCACGGAATTCCAACAAAGCCGCCCGAATACGATCCCTGAACCGATGGGCATCCTGAAACGCACAAATTGGAGAATTCTAAAGAAATAAATTATTTTTGTAAAACAAACCCGACAAAAGTTATAAACTGGACAAACGGTATTGCGAGCCTCATTTAACGAGGTGACATGCGCACAGATGCTGTGATCACCGGCCATACGGTAGCACACGCCATAGCCCTGCAGAAGGAATGGTTAAAGGCAAAATACGCCAACACGAGCCCGATTTCGGTGGTGGTGTGCTCGCAAAACGAATTGAAAGAGAAAATCCTCATGCGCCAAGATTTCCCAAATTAAACAGCCACGCATGAATGTCTCATTAATCTGGCACCTTCGACATTGGGCTCGTGTTGGCGTCGCGCTACTCTACCTTTATACTGATATTAATTATCACGTCACCACGATCATGACAAGCAAACCTTCAGCTCAAACAGTTCACGCCTGGGCTAAATAATGAAAGAAGGAGCCTGGGTGAGTGCTGGCTTGAATTATACGAGGTGCTGGGTGCAATTCTAGGCAGAAAGTTGAAGTTGCGTGCAAGCGCGGGTGCGAAAGCAACTTCCCAGTACAAAGTATGGGCAAAAAGTTGACGTTTTGTGCGTGCGTTGGCCTATCTTTTGCACTAGAAATTTCCGTGCGCACCAGCGTGCACGCGACTGCAACTTTCAGCCGAGAATTACACCCGCTACTGTAGCTGGGCCGGCAGCTCCGACCTAATTTCTTCCAAACCAATTCAGGTCCAACAGTTTATACTATCCTGCAGTCGGGTCTGGAACTGCTCGGGACCAAAACGACCGCCGTGAAACCCCCACAACCAGTGTTCGACGGGGCCCCCCCTCCGGGGGGCGCCAAAAACCCCCAAACTACCCCCCCCCCCCCACCCCCACAACTAAACGATCGTGGAACATCGTGCAGGTACATTGTATACCCACCTTTGGGTCCACCGGACCAAACGATGCACCCAACCACGACATATCCCAGTGCTTGTTCTCATCCGTCAGATTGGTCACACGTGGAGCCTAAATAACGGTGCATACGAATGTGTGTGACTCAAAACCACGTTTCAAGCGGTTGTTTTTTTTAAAAAAAAGGTTCTTGCTTTACACCCAACCATACCTGACTAGTTGACAGTGTCCATGGTTGGCTGAAGACCAGGTCCAGAAATTCTGACTGATAACCTGGAAGTAGAGAAAGTGACTTTTCAATTTCTATCTTTACAGTGGTTTTAATGCGAGAATCCATTGTAGTTCAATTAGGAGTTGTGCCATTTTTAAAAAATGTGGCGAAGACTTCCGTCCAGGATCATATATAACGGTCGTCAACCGAGCGCGACGACTTTTCTCGCACTGGTTCAGGGCTGCTTGAGTCGACGACCAAACGGTGACGACTTGAGTTAACCACACCACCATTAGCCTTCCATCCCCACCCACGCTCACCCAAGCCCTTGGCCAGCACGTAGAGTGCGAACAAATGCCGGTCCACTCCTTTGCCGGTCATCGCCAACCGATTGCCGTAAGTGTGCCGCGAGCTGGCCTGACGCAGCAGGGCGATCTTTTCGGAATTCTGAAGAAACGGCAGTGGAATTGCTTTGTAGTGCCTATAATTACCGTGTGCCCCAGAAGTTCCTTTCGTCTCTCACCTCAGCCGCTTCCCCCACCCCAGCCATTGCGCGCACGAAACGACACGAATCCTCAGTGACCACCCTGTAAGTCTCGGTTCGACCCTCGGCGTAGAATCGGGCCGATGCCGCCTCGTAGGTGAGCGTGAAGTTGCCTTGGTCCTAGATACATTTAATTTTTATTTTGTTTTGAAAAATTATATTTCATTGTGAAAAAATTAGGTAAGAAGAATGAAGAGAAACGAACGCGAAAATACGCCAGCTGCATCGCCATTTGAAACCATGCGTCTGGTGAAACACCGTTCTTCTTGATCAGGCCTTTACCGTAATCGGTGAACACCAGCGACGCCAGATCACAATTCTCAGCATTGCCAACGGCTTCATTATGTGAAATGCGAATCTCGTTGATGCACTGAATGGATATTCTCTTATGTTTATGTTTAATTAAATGGAAAATAAAAACCATTCCACAAACTTCTTCGCTCAACTCCCATTGGAGGCGCTCAACGTATACGCTCGGTTCGAAACCGGATCGACATTTTCCAGGAGAATGTCCGTCCTCCGTATAACTGGAGAATCAAAGGTTTGTAAAAAAGAAGCATGGTGAAACACTTTATTTGGTTAAATGCATTTGTATTCGGATTTACCCTTGTTTCATGTCCTTATCCCTGAGCAATTCAGCCAAGTGGTCAAACTCGAAACCGTCGCCCCTGAAACCAGGTGATGTTTCATCATAACAGTACTTTATGCCAAATCCGAATGAAAATATGATCGACCCATGACCGAACCATGAATGTTCCACATTGGCACCGGCCTGAAATAGCGTGTTCATTTCTTGCGTTTATTTTGAAGTCGCTAACTTTATTTTGGTCGGGAAGATGACAAAATACCGTACCCTTCCATTGTGGCCGACGATATAGGAGTAGGACTTGTCCGGCCATTGGTGCGTACCGTCACCACACAACATCAATTTCATGTACGCCTCCAGGTTTGCTTCGTTGACCTAAATGATGACTTCAAATGCTCCAAGGTTTCAACCGGCCCACCTAAAACCTCGAACCTGCGAACGATTTACTATAATTATGGAGTTTCGTTATTAGTTGTGGTGTGTGCAGAGGAAATAGTCAGCCATTGAAAAATTGTGGAATGTACAAATACCCTAAGTATTATACATACCTCTCCGTATTCGGGGAAGATTTCGTTTGTGGGAAAGAACACGGGCAAGACACACGATTCGATCACTTCGAGTGAACGCTGGTTGGTCGCATTCGATGTCAGGAAACTACAAATTTGTGCTCATTTGTTGTAAACTGAAACGTGTCTAATCCAACAACGATAAAAAAATCCCTCGCGACATTTCGTCCATTCAGATGTTCACTTACCGTTCTCTGTTCTCGGCCCACTTTGTTCTGCCGACCATTGACAACGCATTCAGATGTTGTTCACCGGGACTCGGTTCGCCCTTTGAGTCAATGATCAGTTGCAGACATCTGTATGAGATTGTGATGTTTCACGAGATGGAAAATTGCATTATTTGTACGAAAATAAATAAAATAAAGATTGTACATACCTCTCAAGCTCGGCAGGTGACAGCACGCGATTTTGGTCATCAACTACGGTTAGTTTGTACCAGCAGCCTTTCGAGAACACAGCCACGTGACGCGAATTGTACCAATGTCGTCGGGTATCTGATCAATGATTGATTTATGTTTGGGTTGCCTTGTGGGCATGCATAGCGCAAGAGCGACTGTCCGACTAAATGATTGATTTATTGCTTATTTTTTGTCGATTATTGATGTCATGCGCGTGCAGCTCACCGATTTCCCTGCCCGGAATTCTGCACGTGCAATATGCTCGGTCGTACCATTGAGCCGTTAGCGGCACTCCCATTGTGATCAGCTGGAAAAGTTATTATAATAAAAAATGTTATTCATAGTATAAAATTGCTGACAAAGATGTTGAACCGAAATTGTAAAAAAGTACCAGATCACACTTACGGCCGGAAATGTCTCATATTCGACTTGCAGCATGTGCTGCACGTCCAAATGTAGCAGATTGGCAGCTCTGGCCGCCTGGCACGCTTTCAGGGGGTGGTACAGATCGATATTGCACACATTTGAATTAATCAATGTGGGTTTGCGACCGTAAAGGTAGGCGTACTTCTCCCACCAATCGGTCACCTGAAAATCTATGCGTATGTTCACGTTCTCTGACCCCAAGGGGCATGGCTAGACAAGGATACCTGACATGCCGGAGGAATGCGCCAAGTGTGTCGTTTGAATCTGAGGCTTTTCAGAGACCGAAAAGTGCATATTTGTTCAATTCGTTATGCTGATGATATGACTAAAGGTTGATTTGACTACGATGGACCCACCCAATTGCGTTTGACGCATGCTTTCGCCCAGACGTAACGGTGCAGCTTTCGACCTTCGTTCTTTCGAAATTCATCTGCCAGTTGCCGAATTCGTGCGTGCTCTTCGGCGTCAAACAGTGGCTTGATCGAATCAAGGTACTGAAGCAGCTCGGGATATTTGGGCTTATAGTACGGTGGTCAAATCAAATCGTCAAATCACATTTATTATTTCTCGCGCTCATTTGGGGCTCATGCATTGTTGCCTGATTTGACGGCAAGGTTTGACCACTTGATTTGCCTATTACAAGCTGATATTTGCCGAAATATTGTGAAATGAACACAGAGAAAAATAGAGATAAACATTGTGCGTGAAGTGTACAACAATACGTTCCTAGCGGTTGCTCTTATTTCGACTTATGTTTGCTTAGTGTACCAGGTCATCGTCGGTGCGAAAGCACAAAATGCCCACGCACAGCTATGTATGTATGTATTCAGTCAATACAAACAGAAGTCTTCTCTTGGTTGACAATGATATTTTCGCTGCCATTGATGTCGACGCAACAGAAACAGAAGTCTCACCCTTCGTATGGTGTCATCCAACGCCGGTAATGGCAACGCTGGCATTAGCGCTTCGTCATACGAATGCAGCAGGGGTCGACGAAAAGTCACCAGTTTAACGAATGCCTGCGTGTCATAAAGCGGTCTGTGTGTCACAAAGCGTAATATCGATCAGGCTTAGAAGACGTTGTGAAACATCAGTTGAGCTATACAGGCTATGCTGTGAAGAATTAATTAGTCCTTTTGCTTAAATGAAGAGCCCAGCGGCTTTACGTGCAGCCGCTCTTACACTTAACAGTGCGAAGCAGAAGTAGCTCGCTGATGTTTCAAAGATATACATACTTCAGCTGAAACCAACCATCCAAATTTTTGTCCTCCACGAGATCTTCAGTCGATTTTCGAATATCCAATCTGTGTAACCGAATACGTGACGTCGCAGGAACAGTCGGATGAGCAGCACACAAATGTAGCAGATGAGAAAGCTCGCTGCCAGCGATTGAACAAGTGGGGTGAGCTTTTGATTCGGCTTGTTGTTGTTCGGCGAGGCGATTTTGCTGCAAAGCATGCGAGCATTGACCTGACACCTGGTGCATTCGCACTGACGATGACCGATCAATTCCTCACTGGAACAAGGAAGAAATGGCCAAAGAACAATGTGATACAATTCACGCTGTCGCGTGTGACTTGTGACACAAGTGCACGCCGGTGTTAAAGCTGCTGGTTAACAACCCTTCGACCGCGCTTGATCTTGGGGG
Organism: Rhynchonema sp. JSB1_4; assembly: GCA_030248065.1. Classification (NCBI taxonomy): domain Eukaryota; kingdom Metazoa; phylum Nematoda; class Chromadorea; order Monhysterida; family Xyalidae; genus Rhynchonema; species Rhynchonema sp. JSB1_4. Next base: position 19,362 of record JASAMV010004486.1, read on the forward strand.
GTAGTATATATAAACAAAGTTTGGACATCGTGTTAATCGACCGTAATCTGGCGAGCCGATTGGTTGCTTCCTGATGTTTCACGGCCACGTTGAAGTTTGCCCCTGGTGAAAAAAACCGAAAAACTTTGAAACGCTGCTTTGACACGAATAGGCTGTTTCAAAGTTTGACACAAGAGTGACAGCAACCTCCAACAGTGTGCCGAAAACCGCAATGCACAATTGCTATTGAAACGTCCACATTGTTGAATAAAAAATAAAAGGCTTCAGAAACCGGGCCATTTTTTGTTAGGATTTTCTACTCGTATAATTTTAAGCATCTGTGGTGAATGAAATAAATTGTCAATTACAAATAAAATTTCTCCAATTATCAAGTTTTTTGTTTGTGCTTCCCAGTTTTCAAAACCCTACACAGCTCACACAATGTTTACCACAACATGCAGCGCACACACAACGACAACACACAGTCGGCACAGCGACAACACAGTAATGTTTCAGCTGGCAAGCTTTGTTGTGTGTGTGCGCTGTGGAATGGCTGCATTGCGCATGTTGTGGTAAGGGCGGACTTACAATATGTTGAACACGGAAACCGGAACACGGACATTTTTCCGTGTTTTTTGTTCCGTGACAAATTTTCAAAATCACGGAACACGGAAATAACGCAGGCATGCAAACGGTGCCTTTCGAGCAGGGTTGGGCAAAAAAAGAATTTTTTTTTAAATTTTAAAAAAAAAAAGGTTCAAATTTTAAAAAAAATTTTTTTTAAAATTTTTCGGGGGAACAAAATGTTCTAAAACGTTCAAAAATGGCCTTTTTGGGGGTTATTTTTTGTCATTTTTCTCAAGGATCGAAAAATTTTCTTCACAAAATCACTTTTGGGGCATGTATTTGGTATCTAAGATGCCCCAAATGATGTTATTATACCTCCCCGTGATACATGAGACACAGTATGCATGTACTTACATGGTACTTTGATGTCATACCCCATCGGGTCGGTCATATACGACTGATTCAGCGACCCGACAAACATTTCTGCAGCTTATATTCTCAATTCTATATGGTTTATGAGTGAATCTTGCTTATTCGACCACAAACCGTTGTGTCTGATACCACAGAGCAGCAATCATAGGTCCATAAACAAGCACAGACTGTTGGATCGCATCGAAATGACGTAAACACCCTTCATAAGTGATGCAAACCAAGTCACAAAAGTGACTTGTCAATTAAAGTTGCATTTTTTCGCGATTTTGCGCGTTTTTTAGGCAAATTTGGTAAAATTTCCAGGAATCTGAGACTTTAAAAAAAATTTTTTTTTGTAAAAAAAATTTTTTTTTTAAAAAAAACTTGTTTAAAAAAATTTTTTTCCAACCCTGCTTTCGAGTGATGATGACCAAAGCCGGCGTGCTGAAGTCAAAAGTTTACGTATTGACGCGAACAGCAAGAATTTTCACGGAAGTATTTCCGTGTTCCGTGAAAATAAAAAAAATCACGGAACACGGAAACCGGAAATAATTCCGTGACATGAAAATGAGTGAAATAATTTTGTATGGAAATTATTTCCGTGTTCCGGTTTCCGTGTTTGACCCCGCCCTAAACATTGTGTGAGCTGTGTAGGGTTTTGAAAACTGGGAAGCACAAACAAAAAACTTGATAATTAGAGGATTTTTATTTGTAATTGACAACTTATTTCATTCACCACAGATGCTTAAAATTATACAAGTAGAAAATCCTAACAAAAAAATGGCCAGGTTTCTAAAACCTTTTATTTGTTTATTCAACAATGCGGACGTTTCAATAGCTATATTGTGCATTGCGGTTTTTGCCACAATGTTGGAGGTTGCTGTCACTCCAGTATCAAACTTTGAAACAGCCTATTCGTGTCACAGCAGCGTTTCAAGCTTTTTTTCACCAGGGGAAACTTCAACGTGGCCGTGAAACATCAGGAAGCAACCAATCGGTTCGCCAGATTACGGTCGAGTAACACGATGTCCAAACTTTGTTTATATATACTACCTCCAAGATCAAGCGCGGTCGAAGGGTTGTTAACCAGCACCTTTAAGTGGCGTTTGGGAACGCGCCACCCAATGAATGAACACATAATGTAAGTACAAAGGTGCCAGCTGAATTCGGTTCGACATCAACAGATATCGTGTCTACTGCGCATTTCTTCTGTCCGCCTCAAATATCGCTGTCGCGTTTACAAATGAGCGATGTTTGATGAACACATTTTAATAGGTGTCAAAGAATTCGCGCCAAACCTGGTATACGCTCCGAATATGGCCGCTGCCAGTCCGATTTGCACAGCAGCGAACACAGCAGGATGGATTGGAAAGAGGCGGTTGTGGATGAAATTCTGCGAAAAAATCAGTGTAAATGTTTGACAGCTTTTTTGTGACGAAACACGATGTGTTCCGACGTGACCCATACCTTCAATTTGATGCGATACCAGCCGACCGTCGACACGTAATGGGTCGCCGATGCCATTTTTAAGCGATATATAAAATAATAGTCGCTGAAATCTTGGCTTGAAATGAGTGTATAGATCAGTCAAGATTGAAAACACACCTTGCGAAATTAACAGTGATTCAAGTTCGACAAGTACAATATTGTGGACTTTGAAATCAGAAGTATAATTTGCATACCCGTGTGCATAAAACAACACAAAACCTGAGACATTGGACAAAAGAGCGTGTGTTGAAGTGGCCATGTGACTGTGCGCGTTTCACGTTGTTGAGAAATTATTCAACAAGTTGCTGTCTTTGCAAATCACCAGCGCGCGTGGCTAAACGCATAACACATTTCCGAATACAATAAACTTTATGCGCATACACATTTTGCATTATTTGTACATAGTGTGCAAGTGTATCCCAAAGTGTGCAAGGTCGATATTTTTATTAATTCAGGGTTTGTTTGCATGTGACCAGGCAATAAAAAACTAAAATTAAAAGATCCGTGGGATCAAAATGACGATAACCTTGCTGCAAATATTCGAAAAAAGCGGGAAAACAACAACAAATTTTTTTGGCAGACATTTCTCAAGTGTGGAAAAAAACGCCACGCTGGTTTTCCATCCGCAAAACATAAACAACGCGTCACCGCGAGATAAAGTACAAAATGTGGTCTGCGGCGTGCGCACGTGTGTGCAAGAACGTTATCACTCTATAGTCTGGTATGCGTAAAGAGTGAGATTTGTATTTTGTTGGTGTTTGCAATTTTCGTCAAAAAGTATAAGGCAGAGCGTTGGTATACATTGTATGACAAAAAATTCCGACTGCGTTGTCGGGTGGGCTTGCGTTGTTTTGTAGCTCAACCCACCTACTAGTAGAAGTGGGACCCAACAACCAAATTGTATGGTATTGATGTATATAATGGAGCACAATGCTTGGGCTGATCTAACCGTCACGTGAGGTGTCTCACAGGGAAGGGAATGAAAAAACAATCGGGCCACGAATGAACAATATAGTGACAATATTCATATCAAAATCAGAATTTAGAAACGTAACAGCGCACAGCGATCAACTCATGGCAGTACCATCATTTTTCCATGATTTCGCTCTGAGCTAGGGTCGCTACAAAGAGATGGTACTGTACGACCAAGTCCATAAAAGATCAATTTGAAGTTTCAGCCTGGGGCAAGAGGGTTTCGTTCTGTCCCATGTATCTGGCCTTGAAATCTTCAAAGTCGTCTTCCTTGTCCTCCTCTTTGTCAAAAACCGAGTAGATGGTCAGTAAGTGGCGATGTTTGACCTCCAACGGATCCAATGGTCTGTCGCCCCAGCAGTACGACAGTGGAACACCTGTGATCGGAACTATGTTTGTATAGGTGAGATTGGTACGGGACTCGGATTTCGGATTGCAAGTTTGGGCAACAGAGAAATTCAGGTCCATCACGATCGCCTAGCCCGGGTGTGAATCGGTTCAGCTTAGTCATGGAATCGAAGTTGCATAACGAGCGGTCCTCACTTAAATACGGAGTGCCGAGATCCGTAGCAAGTCGAATAAGTGCGATTCGATCACCAAATTTGATAGCGCCTTAAGAATCGACAAAATAACTACTGGTTGTCAGCATCGGGATTGGTGTCTAGCATTCAGGCCCAGGATGCAACGCGCACAGTAGATTGGTTTATGACAGTTTAAAGGCACCGCGACGGAACAACAAAATGACATCGTCGTGGACCGCCGGGCAACAGTCACCTCTTCACTAGGTATACCGTTATAGACCCAACCAACAAAATACACCCACCAATAATTAGTACCACCAGAATGCCAACTAGCGGGAAGAAATAGGTCGATAGTCGAAATATGAGTGGCGTGTTTGGATCTCCGTAGATGCCAACGTCAGGCTGTCGGGGGTCTTGCCAGGCTTCGAGCTGCAAACAACACAGTTGTATATCTTTTCTGCAGATTTGAATTGATATACAGCACATACTGTATGTGGGGATACGTTTTTATTTTTCCGGAAATTTTTCCAAGTGGCAACTTTTGGGAAAAACACGGTTTTTTTTTCAAAAATTCCCGAAATATTTTCATGGATTACGAAAGGATGTTGTCAAAACTAATGTAAATCGGTGCTAAACAGTTTAAAACGAGCACTTTTTAATCTCCAAGTGCATTTTAGCATGTTTCAGGCCATTTCCCGACAAAATTTTCTCCAAAACAGGCGTTTTTGGACCATGGATATCCTTAAGTACTGGAAAAATATTCGGAAGAAAACGTTTTTTTTTCGAAAAAAACGGTTTTTTTCCAAAAACATATTTTGCGGAAAAATACGCAAGTATAGCTCAAAAACATCAGCTTAATACTAGTCTTAGCATGGATTCTTAGGCTCAACGGTCAACGCGATTTCCCACACGGATCAATTGCAAAAACCGACCCCGGTGTAATTGGCACAACTATCGTTGGCAGCCATTCTGTACATCCTGTACGGTTTGTAGATCACCGACCCCAACGCCACACCGAATGCACAAACAACGGACACAGCCAATCCAACATAGGCGCCGTGCTTGTTGGCTCGGGGGAACAACAGACCCAGGAAGAATAGACCGACCAGAGGGCCAGCGCACGAACCAATTAGGGTGAAGGCGGCCTGCGACAGGGTTGTTGATTTGAAAAAGGTGGTCGTTAATAAAAAAATGAAAAGGCAAGTAATTTTTCTCAACCATTATTTGGTCTTACTGGAAATGAAGCGGTAGCTGAAAATTAGCCTGGTCTTTTTCCTGCCGTAGCATCGTGATATTGCATCACCAGTGGTTATTGTTGGGCTCAGGATCCCCACAATTCCTTTTGTAAACGACGCTTAGTATGAGCCCGATTTGAGGGTCAACGAAACTTTTTGAAGTCCCAATCGCGCGAAAACGCGTTATCGTGTTATATGAAGCAAAATTTGCTCAGCCAAGGCAAGTTGCGAGTTATGTTTCTCAGAAATAAACTCCGATTTGAGTTCACAATTGAACTGACCTGGTCAAGTTCAGTGGGTGAGGGCAAAACATTCTCACATTAATTTTCAATCAAAAATCTAGTCACCAGACGCAGTGTCCATTGAAAGCCAACTAACAGCAATAATGCCCCCCATCGGTCCGGCCAGAAACGCGAGTCCTGTTCCAACCACACCGAACGTCAAAACGAGGCACTTGTTCAGCAGCGTTTTCTTGTCCTCCGTCCATCTGTGCTAAAATTATGACCCGCATACAGTGAGTTTAGTTGCCATGACTTTCAGGCAGTGAAACATCAGCTTGCCTGATATCTGGCGCTGAAAAAATCCTGCCAGCAGACGGCCGCCTGTGAGTTGATGCCCGATGAGACCGAACTCAATGTGGAACTGAACAGACACGCCAGGAACAGACCTGGCAGACCCGGGATGGTACCTGAAACATTAGGTATTCAATACATTGGTCCTCAATCGCGGGAAACAAGCGATTTTTACATCAGGATTTATGTTCGGATGAGGTCTACATTGGCCATGTGCCGGCAGCCTAGCCGGATGAGCGTTTCTCTCACGCACGTGCTTTAGCAGATATGATTTGCCTTTCACCCGCGTCACTTACTATTCTCGGACCCCTCAAAAACGGCGCTCATAACTCACGCAGCGTCCGCACGGCAAACACAATGACCAATTGGTCGCCTTTGTACTCGTTTGTGTCCAAGTAGTCACAAATCGGATAGAAGTAGGCCAACATGATGACGCCGATGAAGCACGCAATTGAGCCGAGAATCACGAAACCCGGGATTGTGATCGCCGCTACGGCACTGCAAATTGAAGTTCATTTTTGTGCGATCTCTGCTCACGACCAAGACATGTATTTTTGGCTGAAATCAGGTCTACTGTAATTGATTAAGACCTGATGGGCAGCTCTGGAGTGAAATGGGGCTGGGCCTGAATACGTTTCTTCCTCAATTCCCAGCATTCATTCCAAACGCACTTCGACCGCCATCTAACCGTGAAGCATTCAATGTGGGCATCGAGCAGTAGCGTTGGATGGCCATCTGGTTCAGACCGTATAGCGACATCCACATGGAGAACGCGCCGAGGGTTGATGCCCAGCCGGAATTGTACTGGAAACCGTGTGAATTGTATGCTTTTTTGGAAAAGCGCATTGAATCGTGCATTGTGGAAACACTGGAACAATGGAAAAGCATTGTGCTTTTTATACGTATCCGTTTTCAGTCGGCAAACGGGCGGTGCATCAGGTGATCATCAATGCGATATTGCACGAGAAAGACCACGCCGATCGATATCGAGCTTGTTGACTGGACACGGCTCCGTCACGCGCGATCTTGCATTTTAGGTTTATTGAGATTTAGCGGCGTTGCGAATTTCGAACAGCGTAAAAGTTGGCCCCGGTCGAAACAAATTTCACGCTGGCAGGAAACACCACAGTCGCTGGTTCTCTCCACACCCTTGATACAAAATCAAGTTTGCAAAAATCAATACAAAAATGCATGATGCAAGTTTGATGTCGGCCCAGCCCAAGTTCAGTGTTGTCCTACCGTTGCCCATCGTAACTTGGGCGATTCGATGCCACGGTGCCATATTGTAAATTTTTAAATTCACTGCCGTGCACCAGAATACGCTCCACAGTTAATGTCCACGCCTAAACCGTAAACAATTAACAAACGCGCAGTTCTGACACATTGCACACCGCTGCCTGGCAAGCTGCGTTGTTTGTGTTTGCTGTCCGAATATTTCAACAGTTGATTTACGAGTTTAGACGATGGGTGTACCTCACTGCGATTTGGGAAATTTCTATATCACAACGAGCAAGGCTAAGGTGCCATAATCGAAGCAGATGGCACCCGACCAGATGACCCTGTTCACGGTAGCTCTTCGGTGTCGGCAAGCGTCTGGGGTGCTGAAGGCCAGCCAACCGGCATGTGGGGGGGGGCGCTTACCAGCTGTGCGATTTCGCGTCCGGACTGCGGATTGATTCTGTCGTGCCCCTTCCACTTTATACTACTTTCGCAGCACAATCCCTACTTTTTGCCACACATCCAGGGTTGGATTAAAAAATATTTATTATCGAACTTTTTAAAAAAAAAACGTTTAAAAATTTAACGAAAAAAATGAAAAAAGAATAAAAAAGTGGACTTACATTCTAAAATTTTAAAATAAAAAAAGTGGCTAACTTTTTTAAAAAAAATTTTTTTTACAAAATTGTTTTACTTTTTTTTAATCCAACCCTGCACACATCACACCAGGAACGGTATATACCTGAAACGGGTTCGGACTCCAGTTCGTCAGCGGTTGAAAGCGACCCAATTCTGCGGCGGTGTTCCAAACGTTGTCTATACCACCCGAGTCCGAAACTCCTTTGACAATCATGATAATCACACCAGCGTACATGAATAGTGCCTGAAACAGGGATGGAAGGTGTGAGGTCAGGTCCAAGTGTGAGACTCAGGCAAATCGGCTGAAAATTGCGATGATATGCGCTTACCTGAAGTGTATCGGCCCAGACAACGGCTTTCAGGCCGCCGATGGTTGTGTAAAGCGTACAAAGAGCACCAATTGCCTGAATTATTTCTCACATTTCTTATTATTCATGGTTCGTGAAACGGCACACAAACTTCATAAAACCGCGACCAACCAAAATGAATGGCCAGGTCGGCTCCCCGCTGACCCCAGCCAGTGCGACGGCAGGCGCGTATAGCACAACGGCCATGTAGAACTGTGTGTTGATCAGGAACACAGCTGCAGCTAGACGTCTGAAATCTTGTGAAGAACAAACTGTGGCTCAACGAATTAGGCGAAAGCTAGATTAGCTAGCTCAGCGAAGTGCAGTGTATTTATTAGATCCAATGGTAGTCAGCTGTGTACTTCGCGTATAAGACTTCATCCGTGCCCGTTTGTGTATTATACCTGAGAACGAGTGATCCGAATCTGTGCTCAAAGTATTCGTACACGCTCACTGGCTGCAGACGGTAGAAGATCGGAATGAAGAACACACCACTCACAGCTAACGTCACCGCGCCCGAACAGTAGTAGATCCAGAATAACAGACCTGGAATGCTGCGTATGAAGCAGAGACATATTGACTCGAACTGCTAAAATGAAGACATGGCAACAAAAGTGCCGAATCTCCACAAAACGGCAGTAAATCGACTTTTCGATCACTGTCTTGTCCGCTTTGCAGGTTTCCTGGACAGTACATCCTACTGTAAAGCCAAATCATATTTATACATAGGCGTTAGACTAAGTTCGTGTGTGGACCAATGGTACAGTCGTCAACCGAAGTGGTCAACTGTGTCGTCCAGCCATAAATTACACATGTGAGGGTTGACAATAAGAGTAGACGATCCTCAGTTGACACGATCTATATGTACTGTATGTGGTGAGGTGAGCCATGTAGAATGACTAGGATGAACAGCATAAGATTGGGCCGACCTCTTTGATAGACCTCGGCTGGCGTGCCCAGCATGGTGACCCCGGACAGGAACGTGGTCACCAACGACAGGGCGACGGGCACAATTGGCATCTGACGACCGCCCAGCAGAAAATCTAAAGTGGCCGTCGATGTGGTGCTGGAAGAATGTTGTTGTGTGTGTGTGTTGTTGCAGTTCGTTCATGTTTGCACAGGTATACTGTATAATTATACGCAGTTCGTGTATGTTCTTGTGTGGACTTCCGACAGGTGCACCCACCACCCGTCTGTGAAAGAAAGGCAGGCTCGACGTAAACGGTCAACCAAAAAGCGCATATTGCGATACTAGTCATATTCCACAATATTCCTCCTCTTCAGCCGTATTCCGCAAACGCAGCTACTGTGTATAACTTATTCAACCTCTAAATCCAAGTTCATTGACACTCAACTGACCCCTTCTGCTTGTGTCGTCTCTCGGTGAGCCAGGCACGAATGGCGTAGTAGATTCCAACCCCAACCGACAGACCGAGGAACAGTGCGAAGATGATGTAATCCAACAGCACGAAACCACCTTCTTCCTTCATTCTTGCACAAGTAGTTGAGCAGTATCGCTATAATCAGCTATATTTTTGGAAATTTAGAAACAATGAATAATGTTCTCCCCCCATTGTCTTGTTGACGGAAAACGTTGTTTTGGGTAACGATAACACAACGAGAATGTTCTTGCATGCTATATAATGTTTAGAAGCACGCGTTTCTGTAACACAAGTCCTGTTGGTCAACGTCTATCTGTGTGATAAACACCTTTTCGGCTTATCATTTATGTGCAACAACCGCGTGCGGCGAAGGGCTGTTCTTAAGTTTGTTTCTTGTGGGTTCTGTTTACGCCCCGAAGATAGTAAACAGGTTTAAGTGCGTCATGCGTTATTCTAGTGCCAGTGATACAGACATTACAGATCGCACGAGCATTGGGCACCAAAATTTTACGACGTTTTCAGCTGGACCTGAACAGACTTTCTTCGTTCTTGCACATGTTACCCGACGAAACAGAACGCTGAAAAAGCTGCTCGGGCACTCGAAAACAGGTTGGGTGGTCTTGTTCCCAGACTGGTTGCAAGGCAAAAAGACGTTCCAAGCGTGCAGGCACTCGTTCTTGGATGAATCGAGGTCCAATTGACACTCAGAATGCCAACACAGACTGACAGGCCCTAAAATTGTCATGTTACAAGGTTTCATCTTGTCATCCAAATAGGCCAAACCCAATTGCGGCCATTAGGACAAAGCCGACCATAAAAACAACAAGCCGCAAACAAAGCACAAAAAACTGGGGTACACATCGCTGCACCGCTGGGCTGCGCGGGCATGCTAATTTAGGATTACCACCGTCTTTGTTGGTGACGGACATGCATTCATTTCAAGGCTATGGTCTGTTTCCGAGATTGTTTAGAGTTTAGCGCATGAACAAGCAAGGCAAAAGATTCTTTAAGCCAAGAAAATTATGCACACGTCATGATAAGCTGTTTTCGCAGTATCAGGAAGAACACGGGGAAGCTGATTTTCTTGTGAATCGAATTACGTACAAAACTTAAAGATGAGCATGACAAGCCTGTCGTGTTTTTTTCCGAAACGGTAATATCAAGTTTTTTTAGACTGAACAAAGGCTACGATGTTGTGTATATGACGATAACAACAAGGACAAGATGAGACTATTTCTTGTGCCGCTGGTTTTCTTTAACAATGATAAAATTCACTTTCCTTGGCCTGACTTTCAACACTCGAAGTTGCCGCCTTACGTAATTGACATTAAACTGCCGGAAATTGAAACGGCGGTTAATGGGTCGTGCAAAAACAACGGAACTGCTGTTAAAATTGGCGCAAGGTTTGTTTGGCGGGATAATGTGTTCGACCACATTACTGATTATTCCCAGTTTCCATTATTAGTTATAGGAAGTTTTTTGTTTTGTGGTCATGCTGGAAATTCATGATTTAGAGACAAGCTTGACGAGATTAGCTGGTCTTCAAGCTCGTAGGACCCTGTCGCTAACGTGTGGTGTGCTGTGTTGGCAAAATTACAATTCGTGTGGCGACTCTGTTATATAGAAACTCGCCAGTTTGCTGAAGCGTGCGGCTTTTTCCACCCAACGCTCAACTGAACTCTTCATACACTCCATTTCGTGAATTCTACCCACAGATTTTTCAGTCAGTTCGCTAGACTCTCTGTTCCACGCAGCTGAATTGATTTTCGCCCCGATTCGCTACCGATTTTTGTGACGCACGCATGTTTTGGGAATTTACGCACTGAGTTGGAGAGCGTAATCAAATACACTGTTGCGCAACCGCCCCCGGTGGCGCTTTCGAGAATTTGGGCCAATATGGCACATCCATGCGCAGGGTCGCCTGTCGCTGCCTTCCCAACTGGACAGGGCCTCGTTGTGAGCGAATCGTTTGCGAAGACAACGGAGATCCCAGCCCCGACCATCAGTCCTGTTTCTGCAGGTCAGAAGGCGTGTGTTTGTGTGTCATGTTACATTTTCGTTGGATGTATACGCTGCTTTCAGTCTTGGGTTTGCGTCCAATCGATGTACCATATCTCTCCAAATATATGTGTGTACACATTCAGGTTTCCGTATAAAGGGCTCTACTGCGAGCGAAACGCCAGCGCAATGCCGGTGAACTTTTGGCAGGTTCGCGCAGCAGCACGGTGATATATGCTATAAATTTTAGCATAGTTTTGAAAAGAAACGATTGTTTTAGTACCAAACATTAATTGTTCTGCTGATTGATCTGCACATGACTGCCTTTCTGTTGACAGGTTCCTGCTGTGATACTTTCCGTTGGCGTTTTGTGGTCCATGATAGCGGTAACGGCTTTGGTTTGTGAGCAGGTTCGTATGTGGAGCACCCATTGACAGCCATGGTGGCGTAAATATATGTTTTCACCGATTCACTGCTGCTTATTGACAGTATCAAAAGAATTGCCCGAGAACTTGTCAAGAACGGCGTGGTTTATTTTCTACAACGGTGATTCCCGACGTACATTCCTTTGTTGGAAACTCGGGAAGCTCGGAGCTGACGAATATGTTACTTATCAAAATCAAAAGATAGTTCCACTCTGCTAACTTTAAATATAATATGGATGTGCCAAACCTAAATATCATTCAAAAAGTTTACGAAATCCGGGCGCTCTTACCTCTTGTGCTACCATGACGTGTTAAAAATTTCTGCTTTATCTTTCTTTCAGATTTCGGGCAAAGTCAGCACAACTTGAATGATTTGAGATATCAAAAATTGCGTTTTCTCGTTCACGAAGTTTCGGTATACCTGATCAGGTATACCAAACTGGGACATTGGCCACATTGGGCAAGGGCTACTTATTGAGACCAAGTTGTATCTGAGTGGAACTAACACCTCTTTAGACGTTACGTGCCAGAAATGTCTAGCAATCTACATACCAAATTTATACATAATTCAGATGTGCGTGCGCGGGAGTCATTGTCGTCGCGGCTTAAGATGCCAATCAATGAGCACACGCATCGAAATATGTGCCTGTCTATGTCGAAGAAGCAAACTGGCAGACGCGAACAAATCCACGCGCAGATTTATACAGTTTCGAAGTCGTGCCGCAAAAGTCAGCACGAGCGCTGCTGAATTTGTCTGACACGTTAGGTATAAGCACATTACAATGTGCAGTTTCATCCTAAATAAAGAGAAAAACATTTCTTTTAGTTTTGAATGTTCGTTTTGTCATGCTGAATTGCCTCGCTGAACTTTTTATTATTAGTCCGAATAATTTTATCAATGTTCGCGGACACATACAGTACTGCGCGTACCGTAGCTCGCGGTGACGCAACAGAAAATCTAGTCGGATCTTTTTTGGCTCTCGGTCAATCTTTTTGTCTGTTGACGACTTTGCTGGCCGGAAATATTTTATTTGTAATACATACACATGTCTCCACTGCGTTGTATATCGTATCGTAATCGTATCACAAGTACTGTATGAAACGGGAGCACGGACAAAACAGCGGACGGGACAAAACTGCGCAGACAAAACAGTGGGAAACAAAACAGCCGGTTTCCATCATGTGTTTGGCTACCGCCAGAGTTTCCGCACGTAAAGCCTTAATTGGATCTATTTTTTCTAGACCAATCCAAGACATAGCCAAAATGCTTCAGGTCAAAGTACTAACGACTAAAATATCGTACTTTTGGGATGTTTTTTGGGTTGTTTTAGCATGTTTGAATTCGGATGGTCATAACTGGATTCAAACAAGGTCGAAGAATTTGGCAAAATACTCATCAAGAAAGTCGCTATGTACTATGTCGCTATGTCTTGAAAGGACCCCATTTTCCGCTTGCAACACCCAGGGCTCTTAAGCGGAACGGTTCCACTCAAAGCCTCCAGGGACTCTAATTGGATGTTTTCTTTTCTTGTTCGAGGCCCATTTTCAACCAATTTCGACTTAGAGCCCCTGTTGCTCAAAGTGGAAAGCACCAGCATCTTCTATGTACGTACATATACATTGGGCTTGGACTTAGGCTTGGGGTTGAGCTGAGGCCTGCAGATTGTCCCCTACAAACATCTCATTGTTTGGCGGCTGTTCTTTCGTCCCCTGCTGTTTTGTCCGCAACACACATGCGTGGTTGGATACCGTATGTAATTGCATTTGACACGCTCAGTTGTAGGAGCTGCTGGAGATTAGATTTTTGGCCATAATATTATCAAAGACGATTCCGTTCATTGACTTTCGATTAATTTGCTGGAGCTTTGAATACACGTCGCTGACGTAAGTCAATATCAGAAAGAGGAAGACTGAAAAAGATCGTTAAAAAATTCACCAAGGATGATGCGAGAGTGGTGTTGCGTTTCATTTGATTGGAGATTGCCATATGCTGATTATGTACTGTGACTTTTGTAAACTCATTAACATAACCAGTGCTGCCTTAGCTGTAAATTTATAATAAATAGGTATTACGGTAATGAATTTCGAAGAAACGTAATGTACGTTTACGTAGGTATACATATGCAGTACCTATTCAAGCTTGGCCTTGTGTTCAAGAATTATTGAAGCTGCGTAGGCATCACGCAACGCCTATACAGGGTGGTCACCCACATTGACTAATTAAAACTGTACATTGTGACGTATGTAGAAGGTATTAATCTGCAGCGTCTTTTCTTGACTGCAGAGTTATTTTCTAAATTTCCAAATTCGCTGCCGCACAGCAAAACACGGCCCATAGTTAATGTCACGTTCTAAACCCGAACGCCAACCACGCGCAGATCTGAAACATTGCGTCTGGCCGGCTGGCAAGCTGCACGTGTGGCTGTTGCCCGAATCTTTCAAAACTTGACTTTCGGGTTTAGAACTTGACATTAACTATGGGGCGTATTTTACTGTGCGGCAGCGAATTTAGAAATTTACCATACCTGTTTGATAGAGAAGACACAAATCCGATCAAGCAGGCGTTTTCTGCCTTTGCTCGCACGTAATATTTTTCTTTCGCATTGTGACGAATGAGAACAAGGTGAACTACAGTGTACCTTATACTCTGGCAATATTTTTGGGAGAAATTTTGCAAACGCGTTGCCTGATCCGTAAAGCGCACGCAGTTCGCGCAGCCAGCTGAGCTTCGTAGGATTTCGCAAATAACCTCGTTAGGGTTAGACTTGTGTGTTGAGTGGCTGGCAGTCACGTGACCCCTGCAGCTAACACACGCGGATGCGCTTTACGGATCAGGCAACGCGTTTTGAAAAGTTTCTCCCAAGAGAATTGTCCGAGTTATACAGGTGTTCGTTCCTGACTGCTCACCAAGAAAGCCGATTTTAGAAACGAAGGCATACCACCGGCCATCAGATACATTTACGTCGCGGACAAAATGGCCAAAATAATGCTGATCACAATCGTGCTTTTCTGCTTAGTCGTTGCTGGACTGTCGACTGGCGGTAGGCACTTGGCATTACGAATTTACATACATCGTACCTGGCGAATTTACGTGCAGTTCCGGGTGTTGCAGCAGATTAGCGTGTTAGCTGTTTAGCGGATTAGCGGGTTGCGGAATATAGGGCCTGCTTTATACGCATGCTTTTCCATTTATTGTGCAACGATTCAGTCTCGGGGCACAGGCCATTCAGGCACGGCCGATTCAGGCCCAACTGGAGCCTAAGCCTGAATCGGCCGGCCTGAAAAACTGGGCCTCAATGGGTCGGGCCTGACCTTCCGGTCCTGAAAAGTCGCGGAATATTATCCGTTCACAATGGAAATTTGAAAAAAGGGATTAGCGAGTCTGCTCATGCGCGCCCGCTGACCCGCTAACCCGGCCGTAACAACAGCGTCGATTTGACGGAGAAGGGAAACATGTCAAAATACGTTCCTAAACATAATGTTTCTACAGTTTTCATACACGTGCACCTGTTTACAGACACCAACGGCCGTGCGAAGCGTCGCGGTATGTTTTTCTCGGGTGCGAACAGCCGACAGCGACAAGTGCATCAAATGTTGCGACAGCGTTATCGCGAGGCAAAGTCGAAGACGTATCCGACCAGTGATGACAAGGTGTTGATGGCACTGTTTGAACGACGCTGGGGGTTGGGACTGGGATAAAGTAGTAGCACAGTTTATTTGGTGATTGCAAGGAGGACACAATGGCTCAAATTCTCGAAAGCGCAACCGCCGCGCGGGGGGTGGTTGCGCCCCCCCCCGAATTCAATGAATGATGAATTCATTGATTCAATCAACCAATGATGACAAATTCCAGCTGGCTGACCTGAATTCGTTGCGTGCTCACGCGAACAGCAGCGTTTTTTAACGTACGCATGTTTTGTTTGGGAGTACAAACAGAATTTACGCACCGAGCTGGAGAGCGTAAGATATATCCAACACACGGTTGCGCAACCCCCTCCCCTCGCGCTTTTGAGAATTTGGGCAAATATCAATAAGAAGCGTTGAACCTCTGCTGGAGCGGTATTGATTCGGTTAGGTACAGCAAATTTCTAAATTCATTGCCGTGCACTAAAATACGCCCCATAGTTAATGTCCGCGTCTGAACCCGAACGCCAACCACGCACAGTTCTGAAACATTGCGCGCAGGAAAGGTGCGTGTGTGTTTGCCGTCCGAATGTTTTAAGAGTTGATTTTCGGGTTTAGATTTTGGACACTAACTATGGGGCGCACCTCACTGCACGGCAACGAATTCGCTGCCGTGCGTCGAGGTACGCCCCATGGTTAGTGTCCAGATCTAGACCCGATAATCAACATCTGAAACATTCGGTGTGCTCAAATGTTTCACAACGAGGCGGTTAGCGTTAGGGTTTGACGTGGACATTAACTACTGTGCATGACAATGACACAATCCTGCAGTGTTCGTCTTTATCCCATGGTTTGAGCAGGGCACTTTACGTAAGCGACGGCATAACGATGGTACACTTGCGGATTGCATCGCACAGACCTGATTTTGTACTTCGTGCATAAACGGATGTGTTCAAGATTAGGAATTAATAAAGGTTTAACGTTAAGCATTACGTATGCGGAAGAATGATTAATTGTATCAGATTCCACACTAATGAAAGAAATCGGGTTACGAAGGTTCACGCACCTTTGCACACGATCCGATTTGTTCTGGTATAAAGCCCACCCCCACTCCAAATATACATAGGGTTTCTGAGAGCGTTATTCAAAATTTTCTCCCAAACTTTCCACAAAAATGTGCGATAGGAATGCAAATCAAGCCACTGAAATCACATTTGGAAACATTGACGGTGGGTTCATGAAGTTTTTAAATTTGCCGTACGAACATTTATCAAAAATACTGATGTGCTAATCTACTTTTTTGCAAACAGAATTGTCTGAGCTCCGCATGAAAATACACCTTATACATATACCTTGATGCCCACACACCAAAATAGTTCACTTCGAACTGGCATTCTGGAAATGATTCTATTCCAAAAGCAGGCCTTAACGTCATGTAAAGAAGTCAAGGTGTTTGTTATTAGCGCATAATTTGTGCTTCACCAGATCGTGCATCGTTATTCACGGTAAGACAGTTGGATGTTTCTGGACTCCAGAAACAGTTGACATTAATATCATATATCAGTCTGACAATTTCGTCATTGCATGTGCATTTGCACTGTATCCTCCTCAGCATCTTGAAACAAAGTGACACGCAGACCGTCTAAGCGTATTTTGGTCTTAAACAAAGGTATCGGGCTAATGGTTTTGTCGTCAAATCATCTCGTCAAAGAAAGTCGTCGAACACATGAGCCCCAAATGAGCGCGAAAACTAATACATGTGTTCGACGACTTTATTTGACGAGATGATTTGACCACATTACTATAAGCCAAATATCGAATAAAATCCGCAAGCCCTGCTGTTCACCTTCCCCACTTGGTGGGAGCGTTCTCATCCTAAGGGCGCGGCCATGCAAACGCGGGCGCGGGTCAGAAAAATATTCCCACACCACCCCCGCCCCGTTTTTGCTTGGCCGCACTTGCGGGCGCGGGGTCACTCGAAACATTTCTTTGGCTGGGCTTGTAGCGCGCGAAGCGGCCATGCAAACGCGGAGCGGGTCTGGGATATAGAATATTTTTCTGACCCGCGCCCGCGTTTGCATGGCCGCGCCCTAAAACACACTGCATCACTGAAAGATCATCTCACTGTAACCTATTCAACGCATGCAGTTGGAGGAAATCGTATGCTAATTTTGCAGGCTGCTTTTGTCAGTCGCTAACTGCCAAATGACGCTTGCATTTGAAAATGTTATTACGTATATGTGCGTAACATGTAGTCAACTGAAAGGTAATGGTAAATACATGGTCGGGAATCCCTACCTCGTACACGTGAGTCTGACCCAGTACGTGTATTCTTCCGTGACTGCAACGTCAGCCAAGTTTTTCAGTCAGGGATGTCAGTCAAATAAACATATGTAATTTTGGTCTAACTGACAGAATAATGTTCCTGTCAGGAAAACTGACAGGACAGGACATCACGCAAAGTCCTAACCCCACGTTTTCAGGAATCAGCTCAGAAAGCTGAAACTTTACAGAATTGACTGAACGTTTCTGGGCGGAGATTTCTGTCCAGGGTTGAGTGAAAGCCAAAGATTGCTTTACAAGCCGTGAGATCCAAGGCCCAAGGTCCCAAAATGTGGCTTCAAAGGGCATGTGACCATTAAAATTCAAACAGTTCGCGCGAAAAAGCCAATCATGGCATACAAACTTTCAGTGAATTCCGTAAAGGTTCACCGACCTTTAAACCAGACCCTAACCGTGTAGTTGGAGGCCGAGGATTTGAACTGTTGTCAAAACGAAGAAGAATGCTGAAAAAACCAACAACAGCGCACAAATGATGATGCTGGTGCGTTAATGTTTCTCCCTTTTGATGCTAATTGACATCACTGTATGAGTGACAAGAGTGCATGACGTTACGATTACTGTTTTTTTTACTGCAGGCACGTTCAATGAATTGCGTGCTGGGCATGTATAGGCAAACTACAGTACACCAACATGAGCTCGAATTCTAAGGCGGCGTGTATTCAAAACGAATAGAAAGAGAAAATCATCATCCTCCATTTTGTATTCTTCAACGTGTAACATTTCCCAAATCAGCAGTCACGTATGAATGTTTCACTATTCTGCCAGCTCCGAAATTGAGCTCGTGTTGGTGTAGTTTGCCAATACGGTATGTTCGTATTATACGTACATTAGCATTAACAGAAATGCATACGGATGACATTAGAAAGAAAATCCAGCACTGAACTCTCTCTCTTGCTGTTTTCAAATTCAGCTCCCTTCATGGGTGGCTTTAGCACCGCATTCACAAAAATCAAACACAGCAGTCCCTCTCGTTCCGAACACAATACATGTCTGATTGTAATTACTGTACCCTTCGCCTGAAGAAGCCTGCTGGTTTGACGAAAAGGTACGAAAAGGTAGCGTGGTTGTCATGTTACGAGGATACATACGTATACGGGTAATGCAAGAGCACGTACATACATATAGTCCAGCCACGAACTCATGAGACGACTTATTTTGAAGTTGACTTGAACGGATCCAATAATGTTCCGGTTCCACATAATTCGGAAATGAAAGAAAGAGAAACGCATGTATTTTTTTAAAAACACGCTCTCCACCTCGGTGCGTAAATTCCATTTTGACTCCCAAAACATTTGTGTTTTGAACGATGTTGCTGTTCGCGTAAGCACGCAAACAAATTGAGGTCAGCCAGCTGGATCTTGTCATCATGTCTCTCGGCCCAATCTCTTTCTTTTGTTTGCGAAAACCCGTGTAACCGGCGCATTTTTGAATCTGGCCAAGCAAGCTTAAAAAGAGTAGTCTCATGAGCACGTGGCTGGATTATACCTGCTCTCTTTTGTGCACGTCCATGCGGAGGTATGCGAAAAGATATTCATTCAACCTGCCCACTTCACAATGCATGTTTTAGCGTTGTGTTTAGCTGGATATAGTTTCCGTTACCATAGCCCGGTTATTTGGGACTTTAAAGGTATCGACCTGGCCTGGATTGGCAAGTGTCTACATTTAGACAGTTCCATGAAGCCTCAATGAAGTTGACATGATTACGTTTTTATCTTGTTGCGTACTGGATCAGCTTGAGCGCAGCAGCTTTACAGTGCAGGCCCGAGTAATTTTCTGTCCCCGATCTGAGCTTACAAGTTCGTAAGAAACAATGTGCCAACTATGACATCAATATACAATTAACGTGGTTGAAAATGAATGTCACGACTCTGTTTTTCCTCAACTACAGGGTGACCCAACAAGTACGGACACCCATTTGTGAGGCTATATCTCTCGGCCGTTGTTGCATGTGGACACACTTTTAGCATGACATTCGACAGCAGAAGCGATCTAGTTTTCCGTGTGAAGCGACAACAAGTGGTTCGATAAATGAACAGTGCAAAGTTTTGTGAAGGACATTTGTTCGCACGCTGTTTTTGTACTCGCTTGAAAGCAGGGGCTGCTCCGTAATTTATTCGCGAAAACCACATGAAGCAACCAACACAAAAAAACCAGAGCGCCTTCACTTTTGAAGGCTGTGCAGAAGTACTGCATCTCCAGGTGCTACCACGGCCGAGATCTGGCCCCAAAAAAGTTTTCCGTACTTTTTGGGTCACCCTGTACGCATCTATTATTAGCTCCTATGCTGTGCCTGTCGTCCCGCTGCCGTAGCTTCATTCATACTTTTTTCCAGAGAAAGTGCACATTGTGAGGAAAAAGAATTTAAGGCAGCATGAAGAACCCTTCACCACTGCTACTGATCGCTGCCTTCGCGGTGAATGTTGTAATCGGATTCCAAGTTGGATTGAAGGTACGCTTAATTTACTCAAAATTAGCAGGCCCCATGTAACCCTATCGGCTCAAGCTCGAGTGATACGAAGGTCGAAGTTGATGGAATCGAAAACCGTCAAAATGATTGCATCCTTGTATTGGTCGCACAATGACTATATAAGAATTCATCAAATCAATCCTGATGTTCACTTTCAGTCACTCTTAACCACTGTGCTATTTGTGACTCTGACAAGCAGCTGAAAATAATCTAGCAGATCCACCACGTTGCCGCAGGTCTGAAACATTCTCTTTACCACATGCTTTGTGTGCGATCACGCAACGCAACGTCATTGCCCCGTCACTTTCCCTCTTTACGATTCAGGAAAAAAATTTGACCAATTCTTATAAAGTCATTGTGCGACCAATACATAACTCAACTGCTAGTTGTTGAACTTTTTGTCTTGACTTTCCCAGGCAGCATCCCATGATCTAAACGACGATAACACCAACATGTTGTTCATTCAACCAGTGGCGTTGCAGAAATTGCGATGGGGCAAACGGGGTGGGGGCAATGCTGAATGGGTGCAGGTGGGTGCTGTGCTTGATAAATGGATTGATTGTTGGAATTTTAGGTGTTTGATTGGCGGACGTGCAATTGAGCAAAGCGCATTTGAGCAATACCATTTTGAGCAAGTGAATAAAAGCAGGGGTCAAAAGAGCAGAACCTAAAAACGAATAGGTCCAAGTCTAAGCGAAAGCTCAAGCAAAAAACTATTCCATGTAAGTGTAAGCCTAAGCCTAAGGCAGGGTTGAAAAAAAAATTTTTTTATTAACGAGCTTTTTTTTAAAAAAAAAATTTTTTTTTGATTTTTTTGACGAAAATTTTTTTTATTAGAAAAAGTGTTGCAAACGACGTTTCAGGACAAATGAAATCGATCCAACATATTTATCAAAAATTGAAAAATTTTCGCCTGAGACCCAACTTGTGCGGTGACACCCGGTAGTATTGTGCAGATTCTATGGTCTTCTACCAGTCTGAGGTTGATGTTGACTAACGATGTTACTCTAATGTATTGTAGCATGCCGTACAACGTATTTTAATGCATCTAATGCCGTATATCTGACATACGACCATCAAAATATCGATTACAGCCCAAATCTTGCGTGTCAGATCGACTTTGCGCGCCCGGTTTTGCACCAGACCTATGTACACATGTGTAGTAGCATGCAGTAGTACATTATCGGTGCCACATCACTATAAAAGACCGGCCCCGCGCATCCCTGTACGGATTTGGGGGCAATACAGGGCGCCGCAGGCGCGATTTTGGAAAAATTGTCCCGTCCACAGGAAAAAAGTGCCAATTTTTGGCCTCGAAAAAGGCCATTTTTGGACATTTCAGCCCTTTTTGGGCAACTTTTTTTTATTAAAAAAAGCAAAATCTGAGTTTCAAAAAAAATTTTTTTTTAAAAAAATTTTTTTTAATTAACCACTTTTTTTTGAAACAACCCTGGCCTAAGGCTAAGCCTTATACCAAAACCAGTCTATTTCTAAGCCACGGGAACAAAATACAGATCCCCCAACAAGTAGCGTCCCAGTGCGCAGGATTTTTTCGGCCTACCGCGGTTGACTGCACCGGATTGCTATCTTTAACACGCAAGGTATAGGCGACAGCGACCCACCGGGGGCTACCGCCTGCTACCGCAGTCGACTGCGGTGGACTGCGGTGGGGCGCGGTGACTGCGCACTACCGCGCTCCCTTGGCTTGCTCGCTTTTTGTTTTTTTGATCGTACTTGCTGCTATGTATTTACTTGCTTTTGAGCTCCATTCAGCTCGGTCTGGTTTGTGTTTTAAAAGTCACGAAGTAATAATGTGCTACACTAAATTTTGTTCATGCAATAGTACGAAATTGAGGCTTACTACTCATAACTAAACGACTTTTGATCAGAAAGAACAAGCTATCCGTTATCACATAAGATTATTATTACATACGAGTTTCACGCTCGCGCTATGACTCAAGACTATTACATATACAAGTTTCAATTTCGCAATCACACCAGACTATTATTACATGCAAGTTTCACGTCCGCTATCACAACACAACAACCCAATTATTTATCGGTTGGACCACCGCCGCTGGCAATGACCTTGGGCAGCATCTTTTTCACATGACCGACAAAGCGACGACACAGCTGAGGGGTATCTTCTTGGCCCAGAAACGGTATTATTGTGATCACGAGCGATATGTGCAAAATGCGCAAGTTCCATGTAAAATGATAAGCGGTTCCGCAGCGCGCAATGCACGCTGCGATTGACCTTAGTTTCGTTGTTTTTTTTGACATGTGATGATGCGAAATTATGCGATTCTTCTTGGATGATTATGTCTCATAATATTTGTTCTGTCACTGAAATTCGTGTCCCATCTAATTTCTTGTGAATGGTTCTGCCGCTTTACATCTCAGAAAATGGTTCAGTATATTGTATGTATACTCTCACAATTCTTTTGGGAGAAACTTTTCAACCGCGTTGCCTGATCCGTAAAGCACATTATGCGTGCACTGGCTGCGGAAGTCACGTGACCGCTATAGCCAGTGCACGCATCGTGTGCTTTACGGATCAGGCAACGCGGTTGAAAAGTTTCTCCCAAAAGAATTGTCAGAGTATACCTGTATCTTGGACTGCCGTTTTATCAACATTTGCACGTGTCTTTTACAGCGAACCAATATGCATATTTTGATTTTCGTTCTTAATAAGTAAAGTTTGAGAACAAAAAAATGCTGCGGTTATCATTCCACGTTCGATGAATTGCAATACCCGCATCTGCGACTTTTGAAACACAAACCAAACCGGGCTGAATGGAGCTCAAAAGCAAGAAGTAAATGGCAGGAAGTACGATAAAAAAACAAAAAGCGAGCAAGCCAAGGGAGCGCGGTAGTGCGCAGTCACCGCGCCCCACCGCAGTCCACCGCAGTCGACTGCGGTAGCAGGCGGTAGCCCCCGGTGGGTCGCTGTCGCCTATACCTTGCGTGTTAAAGATAGCAATCCGGTGGGCTTGCGGTTGACTGCAGTCAACCGCGGTAGGCCGAAAAAATCCTGCGCACTGGGACGCTACTTGTTGTGGGATCTGTAAGACCTCTGCTCTTTTGGCTCTGCCTTTTTTTCTTGCTCAAAGTGGTCTTGCCCAAACGTGCTTTGCTCAATTGCCGGGTCACCGTTTGATTCAGGGCATGCTGTCGATGAAAAACCTAAACGACTTCTATCAAGCTGGTCGACGCTAAATCCAGGGGCCGATGCTGTTGTGATTTGTCGTGCTGAGAATCAAAACCGCCCAGGGTCAAACGGGGTCTTGCTGGACAAAACTTGATTGTTTCTGGTGAACGAAGTGTCACTAAATCTAGAGAATAAATTTTAAACGTTGAACTGTTAAGTAGCCGAAAAAAGTTCGCTTGCGCGTGACGAAGCAGTCACTAATACACTTTCATTTAGCCAGCATTTACAGTGGTTTGTCCCTGCATTTCACGTGCTTGAATAATTTTGCACACTGACAAGTATTCAAGAACAACAACGATCAAAGAGTATGACACAGAATAACTAATTCTCAAGCGCACAGAAATGTGCTTTTTGTATAAATTTGGCAGCACTGGATATTCTAACTGCTGCATTCATTTATCTCAAAATCTCGCAGCCTGCTCCTTTCGTGCACGGCTCGGACGAATTCCAACAGTTTCCACCAGTTCACATTCGGTCCCGCGGGAACTGTGAAACTGCGATAGCTGCTCCTCGCTGCGTGCGTCGCTGGATCAGTAGCATTCTGTAAAAATGAATCTCACAAGATTACGATTTGTAAAATGGTAAAGCGGTTGAAATGAATGGTCTAAAAAACAAAGCACAAGTTTCTAGACAGTGCAGAAACCTAAGAACATGGGCCTTGGCCATTTCAGGCGTTTTCAGTCATGTGTTGGCAAGGTTATCTAGTAGGTATACTTGCATTGAGATGACGTGCCTTTTACACGCAAATCTGTGAAAACAAGTCGAAACGGTCAACAAAAGAACGCTCAGAAAGGACAAGACTTTGATGACTTTAAAGAACGCTCTAAACTGCAAGTAGACACAAACCTTGACTCTGTCGAATAGATCCCTGATTGTGGCCTCAACTGCTGGAACGTCCTGCTCCCGGTGTAGCAACAGATTGATGGCAAATCCAGTGGGTTTCGGTGGTTTCGTACTTTTCAAGCGAAAATGGCCGTCTTGCATTTCGATGACACTTGTGCACAAATGGCTAATCTGATGCGAACTGGAAAACGAGCAGCAGCGTGAACACACGAAAAAAGCATGATTAAAAAAATCAATGTCAGCTTGCTCAAGGATTTCGGAAAGTAGGCCATGCCCCAAAGCCTCACCAATGTCCAGCTAGCAGCACGCCACCTCCTTCCGCTAAATGTGCGCGCAGCAAGTGCGTAATTGCGATCTGGCCGGCCGGGTCTACGGAAGCCGTTGGTTCATCCAGCAGCAACAGCGATGGTTCCGTTAACACGGCCAACATGACACACAGTTTCCGACGTGTGCCGCCACTGCAATAGTGCGCTTTTACCATTTTTTGTTCCATCCTTGTTTTTCATATGCACCAGAGGGGACCCAACCTCAGATGTTTCACAAGCTTGTAGGCATGGGCTTCCAAATGCAGTTTGCGAATTAAATCAGGCACTCTATCCTGAAAAAGAGCTGTCAGTATATGCCAGACTGTTCAATTACACTTCACGCAGGTGACAAATATCGATTACAACCTTTAATCGGCCCTTGGACATTCCGCAGATTCGGCCAAAGTGCTCAACATGCTCCAAGAGCGTCATGTCTTGCAGCAGGCTGTTGTCTTGAGGACAGTAACCGCAACAGGTAACGGACTGGAATCATGATACAGAGTTGCGTAGGTGAGAAACAAATACTCAATCAAACTAGCTCGGAAGACTTGTCTATCACCGAAAAGTTCGAAGCGTCCACTCCATTGATGAGGACGGTGCCGCCGGAAGCGAGTCCTGTTTGTTGTGTAAGTGCTCTGCAATTTCACTTTGTTTGTACAATACTATAAAGAATTAACAATAGTAACTCAAATAACGGTGGTGAACCGACCGAAACAGCGACGTCTTTCCTGCACCGTTCTTTCCCACCAAACCGACGCACTCCCCAGCAGCCACGGAAAGAGAGAAATTCCTCAAACATCTGGATTCGACGTCGCAGAGCTTCGAGTGGGAAATTGATAGATCCGAGATTTTGAGCAGGTTCTCATGAGTTTTTGTAACGTCTCTGGAGGCGAATAGGCGACGAGGTACTTTGGAATGGGTGTTCTTTGCTTTTGGGGAGCAGGAGAAGAATCTGAAATTCAGAAAATGAAACTCAGAAAAATTTTTCTTCAGCATTTTTTTTAACAAATTGTATGAAATTGTATTATTATTCAGTATTTGTTTTTAGCAAACAAAAATATTCGAACCTTCGGAAAGCTCGTTTCAGCGCCCTGCTGTCGGCCACAAGCAGCACCGTTGCCGTGATCAGACATTGACCCATTCCAAAGGCGACGTAACGCCCGATGCCCGGAGGAAGCCATTGTAGGTAGTCGGAGGTGCAAGCGAACTGGTTGAGACGCGCTGAAAAGCGTTAAATGCGTTAAAAAGAGAAAGACACAACTTTTCATGAAGCCCTCATTTTGGACTCCTTCCACACACCAGAATCACCTTCCTTCTTTGGAGACTGCATCAGAATTGTCCTCTATTTATTCAAGTCTGGCTGGTTCATTCTGATCTCAACCCGGTGAAGTGTTACTATTCGCTTACCCTCGCTTTCTTCGCATGTCTCTCCGATCGCTTGCAATTGTTTTTCCGTCACACGATTGACATGAAGGACAATCATTGTCTTGATAAATGTGAAATGCGGCAGAAACACCGATGCCCACAGAGTCAGGTACTGTTCTAGTTGACGTAGTTGTTGACCGGCTGATGTTTCACCACCAATCGATAGTGTGACCAATATCAGACTGAGCAGTGTAGGAACGATGCCTAAAAATTTAGGCCTAAAATTGGAATATAAACCGAAAGCTATCCTTTTTCAAACGCTGACTAACCGCAAAATACAGCTATGACGACTAGTTTCGCGCAGCCTTTCACAGCGTTCTTGAGCGAGAGCGATGCGACATATCCCACAACCAGGAATGCAGTTGAAAAGAGCACCAGTATGCCACAGGTGAGAAGCAGGGTTTGGCCTTCGATGTAGACCCAAAGTGAGACCGCGTGGAATAGTCCGATTACAGGCGCCAGCGCAACGAGGTTTAGCACGAAGTCGACAACAAAGTTGCCTAGCCAGTAGATCGGGGTTTTGAGTCCGTGGAACTCCTGAGATTTTCAGTGTGTTTACGATCCTTGAAAAGAACTAAACGGTTAACAAACGAATTTTAAATGGAAATGGAAATGAACAACAGTTTCATTGTAATGTGTTGGTTATTGTGTGACGGTTCAGTCCCCGGGGCACAGGTTCACGCCCCGCCGATTCAGGCCCGGCTGGAGCCTAAGCCTAAGCCTATAAACGGGTCAAACATGCTGGGTCTGAAAAGGTCGGGCCTGAACTTCCGTGCCTGAAAAGTCGTGGAATATGTGCTTCTATAATACATCCACTTATACCCACCAAGATGGCTCGATAGCCCATCTCCGTGTCGCGAACCAGCAACATAACGGGAGCAGTTGTGCTCAGAATTAGACCGATGCCGAGACATGTGCTGATGGTGAAATCCTGACCGTAGAGAAAAACGACAACAATCTGAGGTGGTAGTGGATGATTGTGGGTAACAATTCGGGGGCTTTTCTGCTTGATGGCAGCTGCTAGTTCCAGATTTGACACCAAGTTGACAGCAACTGGCAGGGAGTGAATAGCGTAGGGATTGAAGAACATGGTTAGGTCGGAGTCTGTAGCTTCCATGGAAAGGTAGACGTTGGTTGTTCGACTTTTCAGCAGAATCTCGTTTAACGTCGCATTGTTGTCAGCGGAATCAAGCGATTTCAGGGTGGGGCCATTGAGCTGCTTTAGCAACATCGATAGCGTGTTCGTGAGTTGACTGGAATTGTCTCGCCGGTCTCGCGCTGGAAGTTAGAACACATGTTTTGTTCACATCTGTGCTTACTGACTCTTTGATGAATGAACTAAAAAAACCAACTAAAAAATGTTGAATCTCGGTATTGCTCGAATTGCGCAGTAAAGTTCAGTGTCTTGGCATCCGAATCGTTACTCGATTGGAATAGGTTCACCAACAGTGCCAATGAGATCAAAGCCGATGGCGCAAGAATTTGAGTCAGAGTGAGCGCCTTGTTTCGGATCGCTTGTATCATTCGTTTCCACACCGTTGCGGTAAACTGGGCCCAAATTAATCGAATACCGTTACTTTTCTCAGACATCTTTTGGTCACGAGCGGCTGTGATATCACCGTTTTGAATGGTTGACGTGTTCTTCATCACATCATCGCTTCCATGGAAATGACTGAAACTAAACGTCTCTACATTTTTCTATATAAGCGGAAACATCTCCATATTTCTTTAATAAACGGAAAACTTAGACCTTTTCAACAAGGTGTCCAACTTGGCCACCGATATTCGCATATGCCTGATGCCAAGTGCCCTTCGATCGGAGTCCATTGATTGACATAAGTTTTTCAACCTGGATATGCCAGAAACAGTGCACAGAAGCAAAATGCAAGACAGGTAACCAGGTCTGTAAGTTTCGTCTAACGTTTCCCAGTTCAACTTGGAGGTGTTCAGCTGCACAATGATCTCATTGCCGCAATTGATCAGAGGTTCGTGTGATGGGTATACTTTGTTCAGGTAATCGGACAACAGATTAACCGGATCCTGATTAGCAGTTGGAGCCATCGTCAGAGTAATGTTGATCCGTTCGCCTGATGCCACGGATATATTTCTGAATTTAATTTTAACTTGAGAACGAAGTGCAATATGAGAACGAACCTTGTTTCCGCTTCAAGGTCTTCGGCGAACCGCTTTCTGTTACTTGACCGCTGTTCATTACGACTATCTGAAACATCAACAAATGGTCCTATTACTAGCTGCGCCCATTTGAGAACGCAAAAAGACACACACACACACGATTCGATTGCAAACCTGGCCACAGTAATGCTCCAGTTCATTTATTGAATGTGTACTCAATACCGTAACCCGTTGAGGCGCCTCGTTCAGAAGCAAACGGAACAACATCGATCTGCTTCGTTCATCCAAACCGTCGCACGGTTCGTCGAGAAGCACAATCTGTGAATTTTTATAAAAACATTTTGCATTTTTTAGCATGTTTATACCGTATAAAGTTGTAATCACATAATTTGGCTTTTGTGTGCATGGGATTCTTTGTGCGACAACAGCCGACAATAATGTGTTTCGTGCGGTTTGCGTTCAAAATATCCTCTCAGCTTTCCCGAGCCAAACCCTCTAGCTCGTCTACATAGACCGTTGTTCGTCCAAAATGGCATAAGGTAGGGAAGCCAGAGAGATAAGCTAAAAGGAAATACGGGGAAAAAGGGGGGAAACAAAAATAACCCCCATAAAGTGTACGTGCTATTTCGGCAAACGCCATCATATGCTATGTAGGCCATTTTGATGACGTATTGCTTTGCGGTAAAGCTCCACTAAATAAATGTCCAGAGTACAACAGACACACATACATGACTCGTGCCTTGCTATGCACTGGCACGGATGCTACAGACTTGATGTACTGCCGTTTTCTGACCAATGCTTGTTTGTTTTGGCTACCGCGAATGACGGAAGCAAAGTCGTAAATTAGTCCACTGCGGCTGGAGGACAAAGGATAGTATACATACCACGCAGACCTACGCACTTAATAACGGTTACAGTAGGCCTTTGTTGCTGCATTTCATGACATCGGCATGCAGTATTTAGCGCAGATCCTGTTTTTCATTTATGAGATGCGGACAGCCTGTGCACTGCATTGCTGAAAGGTTGGTACCGGTGTAGACAAAATATGTGGTTGCAGGTTACCAAGTTGTGAGCTTATGAAGATGTGGCAGCAGATTTCCAACTGATGAACTACGTTTACGTGCATTTCCGCCACTGGATGCATATCAACAGTAACCAACGAACATGGCTGACAGGAGAATGAATTTCCATCTAACTGTCGCTTGGGCTCTGATAGTTCACAATCTGCTGATTGTCGCAGGTTTGTCATTAATCGGTCAAAAAATTTCGGTTCCAAGCAGAGAACAAAGTCTTATCTAATTTCTGCTTTCAGATCTACAGTCAGATTGTTTGTCTGCTGCTGGTTCGGCCAAGTTCTACTATTCGGTGAACAAGAAATGCTATGTTTATTACGCGTGAGTTTGATGTTCACTAATCTTACAAGATTGAGTGCTTTATTTATTGTGCGGAAAAGAACTCCCCCAATATGTTCCACACACGTTGCAGCAGTGCAAAGAAACGATATGAAGCTGAATCACTCTGTGCCACGCACGTTATCAACGTTCCAGTCCTGGGTCCTGGTGTTCTCATGCACGCCGGGGATCTGACAACCAATCTAGCGGTCATCGCAGGAATGGTTTGCAGCATTCGCTTTCTGGATTGGAGTAGCTTTTCGTTCGTTTTACTTCGTTCTCTCAGAAAACAGAGCACAGTTTCCGGCCGTCACGCGAGAATTTGTTCTCTGTTCTTCCAGAGAACGAAAGTATAGTCAGGGCTCAAAACTGCCCACGAAACATAAGACTTTGAGAGGGCAAAAAGAAGATGAATCGTTTAAGATTAACGCCTATGCAGAACACTCTACCGTTGCCTGCGGCAAAGTACATGGTTAACGGCAAACAGGGTCCGAATCAAACGGAGCCCGCTGGTGACTGGCAATGGTACCTGCCGCACAGCTATCAAGCCTACCACCCGGCCGAACCGTTTAGTGGCAACGAACCGTGGATAACAGGTCACCCACACGCATAGATACAACATGAATATCACCAGTTTTGTGAACTAATAAGGTAACGTTATCGCCACCCCCCCCCTCCGCTACGCCAGATGCCCAAAGGCGGAACCGCAGAGGCACCACGAAAACACCTACCAGCCTTCCCCCACAACAAACCCCCGCCCCCCCCCGCGGAAACCACACCCCCACCCCACCCCCCGCCCCCCCCCCCAAAAAAACACACACCCCCCGGCGGACGCAACACCCGCAAAAAAACAAACACCCCCCAAACACCCCCCCCAAGTATTTTTGCATACAAATTATTTCCGGGTCCGGATTCCGGATTTAACCTAAGTTTACGATAACGCATGTTGTAACGTGTGCTATAGGTGAGCCGGATGACCTGCCAACGGCGGGTCTGCAGGATTGTGCCATGATGGAAGTAGGTGGCGGGAATGACGGCAAACTGCTCGATTGGACTTGCGACATCAACTACTATGGCGACCAGTTCATTTGTGAATACGACCGTAAGACATTTTTTGAAAGCATTAACTGCCTTTGGCTTAGGACGGACTTAGGTTGAACACGGAAACCGGAAATATTTCCGGAAAACGCAGATGCTGTTCCGCATCCAGAAATAGATCAAGGTTTTTGCATGTATGTAAATATTTCCGGCTTCCGTGCTCAAAGTCCGCCCTAACCTATCCTATAATCATATACCGATAATAGAAACGAAGTTCAGAGTGCGCCATTACCAAGAATGAAGGACCACAGGCAGGTTACAAGTACTGCAACGGGACTGACGCAGGTAGAAGACCATTTTACATTATTTGTCTCCTCTTTGATGATCCTAAAGCAACACTGGACCTATTGAAACCAACATCTTATAGCATGTGATTACGTTGGCAAAGTGAACCAGGCCGGTTCATTGCGTACCCAATGGGGCCAGAACTTTACGGTTGCCCACTCACTGGATTGCGTGAAAAAGTGTTCGGCCGAGGAGAAATGCCAATCGGTCACATTCTATCAGGTACATAATGTTGTTAATTTGGAGTTAATGTGCAATAAAAAAATCTCGAAGGTGTACTAATGAACATATGCAGGCAACTGGACAATGTACGATGCATTGGCCGCCAGGAGGTCACGGATGCGAGGAAACGATCAAAATGCAGGGAGCAAAATATTGGCATCTGATGCAGTGATGTGATGATAACGCTGTGCGTGTTACATATTATAATACTTAGGTTTTCGTAGCAGGTAGCAATCAACGTGTTTTGAATTGAATGGAATAAATATTTTTTCCACACGAGAAAATTTTTCTAAAAACATGTAAATACATATATCGCTTCGTCAACACACCTCCGTTTGTTGCACGAGTGCGCACATCACCGATGTTTTGCGACGTTGACCACCGGACAGGTGAGACGTTGAAACATCACGTTGATCGGTCATGTTAAATTGCTCCAGTAGATATTGTGCACGATCCTCCCCAGGCTGACCGTCGCATCGAAGCTGAGAAACTGCCAAAATCATACTGTTTGTCAAATTTGTTCAAACTTTTTTCAAAACCCAGTTTTGACCTGAAGCAATAAGTTTTTATGACGCGTGTCGGCGCAATAAATGGAAATTTCAACGCATAATTGCACGCTATGGTTGTGCGCAATCGAAATGTCACTCACGAAACTAAAAGCAACGCGTAAGTTCGGCCGGGGTCCGGCAGGTTGGAAAGAAAGTCGATGAGAGACGCGGGTACTTTCAAACTTACATCGCCGTAAAACTCCAAGTGCTCGGCTGGTGTGAGCGACTTAAGCAGCTTCTCGTCTTGTGGACAATAAGTCACGTGACGTCTTATCTGTGACCAATGAGCGACGAGGTCCAATGACCCAACTTGAATTGAACCGGATGATGGTTTGTGATAGCCTTTAATTATGTTCCAGCTACTGCATAAGTGGTCAAAAAAACTAAATATTTCTCTCCAATCTCTGATATCAAAACAATGACACAGACCTGAGTAGTATAGCCATTGTACCTGGTGTGCAATGGTTGAGGATAGGCGTTGCCGGACAGGTCAACTTCCAGACGCCTATACTTAATCATTGCGGAACAGGTACACAGGGTATACTACTGACCAGCCAGCGTTTTCAAAAGCGTTGTTTTGCCGCAAGCATTCCGACCAACTAGAGCGGTAATCTGAAACACATGAACTTGATTGTTGCTGATTTAGTTGTGAAGGCGCATCGTGCGATTCAAAGTTTATTATCAAACAAATTTGATCAAGGCGCCAAAGACAAGGACGAACCTGATCAACAGGCGCGCTACAGGTTACGTTCCTCAGGGCCAACTCATGAGAACCGATCAGGCCCGGCTTCAAAATGATGCAGACGTCCGTGAAATGAATGCCAGGATTGGGTGCTGATAAATGATTCAGTGGAAAACGGGTTTGCATCCGGCCGCAGCGCTTCTGAAATTGCCACATTTTTTCTCGAATCACTTGTGCGTTGAAAAAAAATTAATTTCAGGCGCAAACCGAAAGTGATGCCATCGAACACCAGATAATGCCCAGCAACATGAGACTTGTCAAAATGGCACATAACCAGATAAGGTGAGACGACAGCGCTGTGTTCTCAAAATCCAAAAGTTCGCTTTCTGCAAAACGATAACATGAACTACCCGAGAACGCCAAATAAGTCCCCCTCGCAAATGTGAAATCCGATGTCTGTCCCAATCCCAAAGAAGCCTGGGATTTATTTGGCATTCTTCGTCACGTACATATACATACATATTAGATAGCAATATGTAGATATTGGTCGCACAATGACCATATAAGAATTCATCAAATCAATCCTGATTTTCAAGTTCAGTCACTCTTAACCACTGTGCTATTTGTGAGTCTCACAAAACATTTTAACCAGAAAAAAACCAAACAACCCTCCCCCTCTAAATCTTCTTTATTACATGCTTTGTGTGCGATCATACAACGCAACGTCATTTTCCCTCTTTACGATTCAGGAAAAAAATTTGACCAATTCTTATAAAGTCATTGTGCAACCAATATCAGCAAAATGAAATTTTTTTTAGAAACTAACGATCAATCTTCAGATCGGTTGCCAGCTGCAGTATTTGATCAAGGTGAGTGTTGGGCAGCAAATACAGGCATTGTTTGACGGATACGTTGAAATTTTTCAGAAGGTCAAAATTGTGATTCATTGATATAGACAGATTGTGAAAAAGTGGTATCAGGGCCATGAACAACCAGACACCGACGGCGAGCACCAGGACAAACAAGTCTGAAAAGTAGAATTAGGTGGTTTGACAACCTTTTTTTACAAAACAATCTTTGAAAGATGCCCCTGGACCAACTGCCGCTTGCAATCCTGGAGAACACTAGAGCATAAGCCAGTGCAATCGCGGTAAACAGCACCAGTAAAGCGACCAGAACCGAGAATTCAACGTTGTCGTAGATCAAGAGCAATGACAGTGCCGTCAGCCAGAAACACGGCTGAAGCTTGATCAAAGCCAGACTTAAGTGGGAAATCCAGTAAGCCGAACAGCGGAGACCCATCAGATGTAGATAAGGCTGAAATTAATGAAAATATGGTGCACGAATGATCAATACTGATCGTTCCTAACCTTCATTTCCGATTGATAGTCGTTGGCTATTGCTTTCATCAACGTAACTACGGGCACCAGCATCGACAGAGCAATCATAAATGGCAGTAGTGTGTGCGCTTGTTCAAGCAACGGGCTGGCCAGCTTTTGACCTGAGATCATTAAAAAAGTGTTGTAAACAAGAAGTTCTATTTATCCGGTCCTTTTTAAAGAAACAAAGTGCCTTAAACCATCAGGAATTCTGCGAAACCGCACGTTCCGGCCCTGAGTTACGTTCGACACTCCATATTCCCGCTCAGCGGCAATGTCAATCGCTCGCTGCAGACTCACGAACATTTCGTTCCAATAACCTAAACAAAGGAGGTTTTGGGAAAACATGGAGCGGAATCACAATTGGTTATCAGATTGGAACTATCTTGTTTACGTTAGTTAGCATTTTGAATTGAATAGGTTCCATGTTCGAGACTACGTTTACTGCCACTGTTTTCGACCGACGTAAAAATTTTGTTGTGCCTCGGAAGTACATTCTTATGCTGATCTAAATTAACGGCATCATATCATTAGCGTCAACGTCACTGCATATCATTAGCGTATACAGGGGGGCCACAAGGAGCCTAGGCCCCCTGTGGTCAAAGTGGCAAATCGATCATCAGAAAACGATTTGTGAAAAAATCAAGCATGCACTGAATACAAAGTGACTTTTGGGATTTGACTCCCTTTGACCGAAAGCTGGATCCGCTACTGGCAAATGTCCTTAGTACAAAAAATCACACGAACAGATACAACAGCTTAATTCTGTCGATTAGCTTCGATTCGACCTAATCCTGTACTACTCATACGTCCACCTGCTGGTTATCCGTTGTCCCACTGTTATTAAGAACAACCAACCAGGCAGGCCACCTTCAGGCGAACTCGGATACTGAACTTTCCACTTGTTCCGTCTGAATCGCTGTGCAACGTTCCAATCCAACACAGCTCGTTCCGTATTTCGCATGTGTTCAGGCGTGTTTCTGTGGTAGAACGGCAAACGGAGTCGGTACGATATCGAAGACTCGGTTAACTGGTCAAACACCACGCAGCCTGAAACAGGTCTTATTTTGATAGCGTAGGGGTGAGAAAGCAAAATTGTATTTTTTTCAAAAACTTTCCCTACCCATCAGTCGCAATCTACCGTGACCGTTCTCTCGGATTGTTTCCAGCATCACACTCTCGTTTGCAAATGCCTGCACGCGCATACGGTAACTGCGGATTACGGTGCAATACGGTTCGGGGCTGATCTGCTCGGAGCAGAAGTCTGCAAGACTACCTAAAAGTGAGAATTTGTCTGACCAAACCAAAGCGTTGTTGCAATAATAAAAAGGTATGTATAGCACCTGAATAATTTCTCTCAGCTTCACTCAGATTATTCTGTTGATGTTGAGCTTCGACAGCGTGAATAACTGACGAGAAGCTGACGTTCTCAGCCGCGTAACCCTGTTGGACCAATTGCATTATTCTGTTCGTCCGCTCAGTACCGGGCGTGTAGTACAGGGTGTTGAAATAATGGAAAATGGTGAAGAGGCAGGGCGCACCGCCGACCGGGTTCAGTAGGTCGGCGAAATCGCCACGAATTTCGAAAGGCTCGAAAATGGTTGCATTTCGGTATGTTGGCTTTCCGACATGAAAACGTAGGCCGATAAGCAGCAGCGGCATAAGACAGGGAATGATGAGTTCGATAAACAGCCAAAGCTTATTTCGTAGATGGGTCAATAGCATAATCTTCATGTATGCGTAGATTTGTGTCACGAGTACCATTTTAATTTCGACAGATGGTGTTGCAAGGGTGTGTGAAACCCTAAAATAAAATGAGGTACTTGATTTAGAGTCCACGAAGACTGTGGCAGCACTTACTTTTATGTCGTGTGACACATTGATAATGAAGCTCGTTTTGCAATTTTATTTTGTGTTTGTGTGTTGAAAGTGTGGTGTCTGAAACAAAAGCACAGATAATTTCCAGTCTGGCCCTGATTCTGCATGGTCAACGTCAACAGAAATTGACAAGAAAAGAACGAAACCATTGCTTCTTTCTATGAAGAAGCATGAAGAGGTAACTTTCATTATGGTACGATACGACTGATTCAGTTATTTTGATTTGGTCACCAGTCACGAATTTCTGGTTTTAACCGTCCATAGAACCTTTTTTGTCACGTTCTCAGCGATTTCTCGGCTCTCATTTTGCAAGGTGCCAGTGATGCTACACCTCACAAAATAATGGTGACCAAATTATTCGGTACGCACTAAAAGAACCAACAATGGTTTTCTACTATTTTGTCAATTATTGTTGAAACCTGAAAAACGTGAGGGTCGTTTAGGATTAGGACGAGATGTTTTTGAATGAAACTGTTTGTGATTTTGTGACTTTCACACAACCTGCGCAATAGATGCATGCTAAAATCGCCAAAAACGAATTCCATTATCAAATGCGTCCAATTTATTTTTAAAAGGAGCGGTTACCCAAGTCACGCGTGCGGGTTGAAGTCACGGGTCGAAAACATAACGTTATGTGATCGTTTCGTGCATGGTCTTGTTGGTCTCTCTCTCTCTCTGTTGGCACAATATGGTATCCGTTACCAAGGCAGCAATTTTGCATCGAGCATTTCCGCGACATGTAGGTTAGGTAGACGCGTTCCGGTGGAGAACAAGTGCTTTTGGGACTTTGGAAGTCAGATTAGAAATAAAGTGGTAACTGTATGTGCGTGTGAGTTGTACTGAGGGGCTTAACGTCCCCGCGTGCGCAGCACACCTTTTTTGTATGGCTTTGTGTCTAAATTCGCGACCAAAATTCCTGCCCGGATGGCTTTTGTCTAATCGTGCCCGAAATTCCCACCCTTGGGCTCAGTACGACTACATATTTGCCTCGTGCAGCATCTGTGTATACATGCAGAAGACAGAAAACTGAACACCCACACACGCACAGCACGCTAGAAATATAAAAAGCCCGCTTAGTTGACCAAGCGTGATTTTCAGGACACGATCCTCTCTCGTTAATTAATCGCAAGCAAACACTTTTTTCCAAATATCATTTAACAACAACAAAAACAGTGAAGGCCCTTGACGTGACGGACACACGGTCATTATTGCTTGCTCGTGAACTTGTGCGTGCCATCTGAAAACTCGTTGCGTAAATGGGTGATATTTTCGAAACGGTGTAAAGGTCAGTTGGGCGTAAAGGTCGGTAGAAAGCTCGGTCGACAGCTCAGTGCGATAGACCTCGATGTAAACGTGAAACATTCCACGTTAATAACAGGCAATGTTTCACGTTTACACCGAGCTGCGCCGACAGAGCTTTCGACCGAACTTTACGCCGACCTTTACGCCCAACTGACCTTTACACCGTTTCGAAAATTCCACCCAATGACTCATCAGATCAGCCGCCCTCGTCATGGGTGCCATACTTACGGGGTGGCCTCCGTTACGCAAACTCTTGGAACACTTTCGCTCAGCTTCCTTCTGCAAAGCACGTCGACGCGTGCACCTGAAAACAGCGAATGTAACAGGCGACTTTAAATACGTGCTCTCCACGCAATTTGACACGATCAAGATTGCCTGCTTGATTGGTCCTTAACAAGCTGCCCTATGCCGGCATCTAATGATCTTTGGGCATGTCCACAATCCGTGGTGTTTCACACGCCAGCTCTGGGCGCTTCTTAGAGGTCATCATTTGCGTAGATATTCGGCGCCGATGAGACCTACCTCGCCCGCTTGTGTATCCCCTTGTGGCGCCTGGTGTACACTCATTTTTTTAGGTAATCGCCAACTTTTCTTTGTTGCGCATAGTATCCGGTCATACTTTGTGCAGCGCACATGAACCACTCTTGTGGTAGCGTGACGCTCCGTCTTCGGTCTAAAGTTAGTGTAACGCGCCGCATCCAATGACGTTTTTCGTTTTTTCAAACAGATTGAAAAATTTTTAATAGTTAATTTTGCGATTCTGGAGTCAGTTCTGGAACGATTTGATTTATCTGTGTTTGTCATTCGATTTAGAAATTTGTTGATGTCGACTGAAGTTTCAGTGGAACATCACGCAATTTGTTCATCAATTGTCTTTATATGGTACTCAATATGCAATCATCAAAACATTTTCGCCTTCGTGGTGAATGCGGCGAATAATAGTCACAGACCAGGGGCTTTATGCGGAAAACTCCGATGTTCATCCTGGTTCCTTGTTTGAAGGCTGTTGTTTTTTTTCAAAAAGCGCCTCTTGAAGATCTTGTCAGTAGCAGCACCCTGTCCTTAAATACAGCATCTAAAGCTCGATTCTAATCAGCTTACCGACAGGGGCGCCCGCAGTCTTCATCCAGCTGGCTGCACCCGGGTTCGCTTCGCAAACACCGGTGCTGTATGTGTTCATATGTGTGCCCAGGCGGATAAGATTGGCCAAGCCAACGGCTGGCACAAATGCGGCTCACGTACACAACGCAATATAGTTGTCTGCGCATCTCCGTCCAACTTTGCAATTTAAAGCCGCGCGTGTTGCTCTCATGCGTTCCCAACACGGATCGGCGGACAGAAGCCGCAGTCTGGTAAAGCTCTCCATCCCTGAGCGGCTAGGTGTCACTGAATTGGGTGGCGGACCCTCACATCAGCTCAGGGTACACGCTGCTGAGCCAGCTTGGTCATTTGATGGCGTGTTAGACAGGATATTGTTGGTGTTTAAAATTACCACAAAGTAAAAATTGAAATGTTTCGACCAGACCAGTTATTTACAAGTATAAACAGTAAATATACAACCTTTTTGAATGTCACCAATTCTATAGTTATAACCATATTGTCGTTTTTAAAGGACTTTTGACCATCATCTACTACTCATAGATTGCCATATCTGTATTTGTTAACTATTTTAGCAGGTAAATTGCATGTTTCTGCCGTCGCGTTGCGCTTGTATGATGCGTTTTGTGCTGCCGAAAAGCTTGAAACGTGACATTAACTAGCCTGAATTAGGTGCAAGTACATAAATGAAGATACTGCATGGTTTTGAGGTCAGCTGTTCTCTGCATATTTTTTTGTGGCCGTGTTTTGTTTTTCTGCAAAAGAATTTTGAGGTCAACAGTTGCTCAAAGGTCTCATGCGCCGGGTTATTCTTTCAGACAATCTACGTGTCGCAAAGAATCAATGTGATCCAAAAAAATGACGGACAGCAACAAATCCTACTCAGACGATGAAGACTCAAGTTGCAACGGTTATCCGCTGAATCAAAATGATGTTCGGGTTGGAAATGTGGACATAAAGGTGAGATTTGGTCGGTCCAATTTGTGCCAAATCTGTTCATGATAACGTCATCACCAAATCGTCATCAAAACAAAATATCATCGAATTTAACATTCAGACCAGCATTGCACCTGACGAGCTTCAAGACTGCTGCTTGCAACCGCTTGTGGATTCTGGTGGTGCACCATATTCCGGACCACGTGTGCTACCAAGATGCCACATGCCGGTAATTAAGTTTCACGGAAATGGGGACAAAAATATGATCATAGGAGTCAAGTTATCCATGTAAACTATACCTGTGCTACTGTAAGCTTTACTGGTTGGGTAAATGCCTGGGGTAATAACTGTGAAATGCAAATGCTAGAAAAAAATTACGGCAACTGCATTGTGATATTATTCTGCACATCATTATTGTGTTCTTTGCTGCTCTTGTATAACATTTGTCTTGCTGGTACACCAACTCTATATCACTTGTGTTTTATTTTGCAAGAACACCGGAACAATTACGAGTTAAATTTTACACTGTAGGTACCATGGTTCTTATACAGTACGTGTAGAGCATTGCAGTTTAATCCTTTCCCACAGCTAATTATAGCCTCTCGATTGCCTATATACTATCGGTGAAACATCAACCTGAATTCACCAGCAGTACACATGCGGCAGCCGGTGACAGACGTTCAAGCTTGATAATGTGATTGTTTAGGAGTGCAAAAACACATGATCTGAGCACAAAAACACAGCACTATAATTATACATAGTTTATCCCATTTATGTTCATGCACATGCTTGCTTTATCCTGCCAAGTAAAATCATTGTACAAAGCAATGCATTGTATTTTTATTTTATTGGGATTACCGGTTCTAATTTTCATGCGGCTTTATCCCATAGACGAGCTCACTGGTGCCTGTCCGCAAGCCGGTCAGATCTTCGAGCAGAATTTTGCGGCCGTGAGTGTAGATTATCCACAGCTGAAGGCAATCGAGTTGCGTTAATTAGTCCAGGGGACATTAACGTCGTAGCTGATTTTAAGAATATAAAGAGCATGAACTCACTTCGCAGCAACCAGCAATTAGGCGGCCCACAGCCGCTGCCAGGATCAAAACGGCCAGAATCCAATCGCCGAAGAAAAGGTGGCCAGAGATGAGAAGCAAGGGCAGCGCGAACAGTGAAATCAATGTAAACCGGCCGAGAGGCGTGGAGAAACCTGAAGTTTAAGTTTAGGTTGATTTATGAATTTAGTTTCAACTCAGTTAAAAAGCTCATATACACGCATATACATATTATCAAACAAACGAACTTCGCTCGCTGGCCTTGCACACAATCCACGGCGGCTGCAGTTCGGCCGTTTCATTGACGCGGCCTTTCCACTTGGAGCCAAGCGTGTGACTGCAAACGAAGGCCAGCCACTCGCTGACGGGCAGGCAGAAAAACAGCTGGAATCAATAAACAGATCAATTTTTAAAGGATCAGACGAATTTTTTTGGAAATCATTCAATATAATACCGCTTGGTCATATTCCACAACCACCGAGCACCAAAGATACGTGCGAACTATTAGGTCGATCGTGACGTCGTACTGGAAGGTAAATACAAGTTTTTAAAAAAATAATAAAACTGTCAAGGTTTCTGGGTAATTTTTTTCAAAAAGTTGGCCCTCAGAACCCACCCAGGCACCGAACAGCGTCACCTGATTGAATCGGCGCGCAAAATACCCGTCAAGCGCTGGAAAACAACAGAAAAAATTAGCATATGGAATTAAAAAGTGCATAAAACAAAGCTTATGGTCCTACCATCCAGAAAAATCGAGAAAATTGCGATCAAAGTAAACCACAGCAATGACCCAAAGCAAATACGAAGCAGTAAACCGATCAAGAAAAGGAAAAGTCGAGCATGGCCTGAAATAAAGGTGGAATTGTGAGTTTTGGTTCGCTTGATCATGGAAAGAAGTAAGTTTCCGCAACTTAAAAATGAGACATTTACCGATAGAATTAGGAACGTTGAGAAATATTTTCCACAAGTCGCTGTCAGATTTATCATTCGCATTCATTATTATGACGATCAGAAAAGGTAATCGTGCCACACGCGCATAATAAAATGAGATTCTGAAAACGTCGTGCGCTGCAACACACACACACACAGGCTTGCAGTGTCTGGATTTTGCGCTGTTGCCTAGCAGTAGCAGCTCTGCACACAGCACAGCGCAATCTGCCAAGCCCAGCATAAACACGGGGGCAGGTACATGACATGTACATATGCAGGCTCGTTTAAAATTTTTATGGCAGCCAATTTGGTTGTTCCAGCCTTGGCAGCGGC
Source organism: Rhynchonema sp. JSB1_4 (assembly GCA_030248065.1). NCBI lineage: Eukaryota > Metazoa > Nematoda > Chromadorea > Monhysterida > Xyalidae > Rhynchonema > Rhynchonema sp. JSB1_4. Next base: position 60,601 of record JASAMV010004486.1, read on the forward strand.
TGAGAAACGCGCAGTACATACATACATAGTTGCACTTTGGGATTTTCAACATTGTACCACTTAGTTAAACCTTGGGATTTTTAACATTGTACCACTTTTTATTGGTTTGATCTTCTTCACGTTTCTATAAATGAGATTTTTAAAAGAAAGGAAAGACTGGGTTTCTATATACCTATATTTCAGCAACCCGCTGGCACAATGTTTCTATTAACATAGGGGCTTCCATTTTTCAGCGTTATTGGGGCTTAAGCTCGAATCTCATGGCGAAATGCTCAATACATATGGTACCTGACGGAAAAATGCTTATGACTTTATAACAAAGCAAACATTGAGTATACGATGAGCGCAAAACAGAGCTGAAGTTCGCGAATATAACCGCTTTCACAGTGCTGAAGTCACCTCGTGTTTGTAAGCTCACTGACAAGTGACCCACAATTTGTGTTTGTCTGCTACTGAAACATCAGCCGATACTAATTTACTATGATTAACTTTACATTTGATTCCTTAGTATCTCAGAACAAAGCAGTTACAGGACTACCCAGTCTCAGAAGCGCAGAACAAGCTTTATTTTAATAAGGAAGTGTGGTTTTCTTTGAAAAGCCTCCAAGTAGATGTGGCGCGCCGCACTGCTCAACTAAGACCGGATAAAGGCATAACACTGCACATGTAGCTCAAGCGTGGTCCATGCGCGCTGCAATGTGGCCGAACACCGCGCGCCACCAATATGAGCGTATGAGCGGATACGGCGCGCCACATGACGGGATATCAGACGCCACATAACATATCATCGGATGGATACTATGCGCCACAAAACGAGACGGTGCGGCACATTATTTGTATGGTGGATACCGCGAACCAGTCAAAATGTGAGTGGCTTCAATGCGCAACGAGCGGACACCAAGCGCCACAAAAGTCTGTGCGGATACCGCGCAGATTTGTACAGTATATTTTAGTGAAATAATTTTTTTGTTTTATCATTGCCGGCACACGGTCTGTTATACCACGACATAATTATCGATCTACAGAGAGCAATGCTTAGTTTAGAGAAAATTTAAATCGTTTTACTTCTGCGAATGCGGCACAAACTTTTATTTAATATTTTTGGAGCCGCTGAAACATCACAGATCATATTTGATTCGTTCGCATCACTTTCAGTTTCATTTTGGAAAAAGGAAGGCAAACTACTGACATGCACAACGTGCGTTTTGGGAGAAATTCCGGGTTTAGATGCGCGCCAATTAATCTCAAACTAAAGTTCGGTAAATTTCAACCGCATTCAATCGAAACTTGTATGAGAACCAAAAAAGCCGCGCTGCGCGCGTTGTGGAGATTTTCTCAGGTAAAGTTACGTAATCCGATCATTTTTTTAACTTCAAACTGCGGGCGTAACAGACCTGTTCAAATGCACGCGAAACGCTAATAATTATGGACGGACATGTACAAACTTGTATGCGTACTGTTGAGAACGTAGAAACTACTTTAGAATTCGGTTATGGAACTTTGTTATCGGTTTGGATTGGCCCAGTCATGTCTCTCTCCAGCAAGCCAGCAAATACCGACACGTTGTGAACACAACTGCAAAACCAAAGCGCACCGATTCGATCACGAACTTCTGTACTGATCAGAATCGAATTATTTTTTTTAATTTAAACGTTTGTAAAATCAGATAACGTAAATCAGTCATCATTTTCGCATAATTGCGAACAGGTGAATCAAAATGCAATAGAGTGAAAGTTGAAACGTAATCACAGAGCAATTTAGCAGAAAAAACTGTTTGTTCCGAATTCTCGCAGAATTATCCGATCGCAGCGGCGTAAACTGATTGAATTTGGCCGATTAAATTTCATTTCATTTGCGCAAAAAAGCAGATTATGGACACTATAAGATCGTCGAGCAATCAGCCGTACATTCAGTTGATTCCACGTTTTGATATCGCTTCAATCCTGTATTCGACTCTCCTCAATCCAAGATGCTGCGTTGGCTCGTTCTTACTTGGCTCGGACTCAGGACGGCCGAGTGCTGCTCCAGTACATTGACCTCCAGTAAGTCGGATTTATTATTAATTCCTGAGGGTCATTTATTTTTTGTGTCTATTTAAAATTGCGTTTCCCTAGTTTAGGTTTTCATTTTTGTTTTTGATCATGTTTCTGACAACCTGTTCGAATAAATTTAATCATTTATATTTATTAGAAACTGCTTTTTTGATCAATTTCACAGTCACACTTATGCGTGCAGGTGGTTGCGGCACGATCAATACGAATGGCTGTGTGATCATCAGTTACAGCGCACAGCAGAGCTCGGCCACTAACACGTATCCAGTTGGTGAGTGCGCCTGCGTTGTGTACAGTTTGATTCCTTCTTATTCTTGCTGTTAACTTTTTTCATTATCCGTTTCCGGCTTGTTTGGAACAAAAATGTAAAGGCAAACTATACGCCAACACGAGCCCGATCTCGGAGGTGGCAGATTAGTGAAACATTCACACGTGGCTGCTGATTCGGGAAATGTTACACGTTGTAGAATACAACGGGGCGCATGATGATTTTATCTTTCTTTATGTTTTGTAAGCACACCACCTCCAAAATCGGGCTCGTGTTGGCGTAGTGTTATTATACTGTGTAGAAAGGTACAATAGTACTCCTGTATCAATTCAAATCCCAGTTTATTACAGTTCGCAAATCTATGGCCCTGAAGTTAAATTTATACTCTTGTGACTTCCGGGAAGTAGAAGTCAAAATCCGGAGAAGTCACTACCGCAGCAGAAGTGCCCGTCAAGGGTGTGATCGCCTGTTCCGCTCTGTCCGTTGACCGCTGCGTGCCGTCTACTGTTCTCGCTCTGTTAATGAGCTGACCGAACGGGCAGTCACAAATTTCTGACTGCTACTGCAGGCAGCAAAAATAAAATAAAGGATTATAATTGAATGCCACCATATTCATTCACACAGGCACAACGGCAACAGTTGGTTGTGCGGGCAGCGGGGAAGGCAACACGAATCTGCAGTTGTGGGACGGCAGCACGCCCTACACGACCACGCAGACGTTGACGTGCTTGAGCTCGAACGTGTGGTCGAATATCGGCACGTTCCTATGTGGTGAGTGTCAGCCTAAGACTAAGGGCGGACTTACAGTAGGTTGAGCACAGAATCCGGAAATATTTACATGCAAAAACTTTGATCTATTTCCGGATGCGGAACAGCATCTGCGTTCTCCGGAAATATTTCCGGATTCCGTGCTCAACCTAAGTCCGCCCTTACTCTTAGGCGAGCCAATCAGCGTGGCAAAATTTGTTTCACGCGTTGCGTGAGAGAACGAAGTTTACTCGGGCAACCCAATCTTTACATCAACACTGTTATTTACATCATTTCGAATATTCCAGCCTCTATCGCATGTTGAGGACAAGTACAATTCTGAATATCTGAATCTATTCCTTGACAAACATTTTGCATTCGAAAATTGTATGTAGGCCGGCAAAAATAGACGAGGTCCGGTGTTACCATAGCGCAGATTTAAAACGCACAATTCGAAAATCGTAGAAACCAACCAAACCCAAAATCATTGTTGAAACATTCGTTGTTGTTGCAGGTTGCGCGCGTCCCTCGTCGCCTGCGTTCTTCAGCTCGATCATCCCCGCTCCAGTCGTGACCATTGGCTCCAGTTATGGTCCCCTTGACTTGGACGCTCAATGCGGCACACAGCAAATTCGTACGTTTTTTAACGTTTTTTTGAGTTTCAAACACGTACAGACCCTGCGAGAGCGCTAGTGCTTCATTCGAAAAAGATCATATCATATTGTTGGTGGATTCGATTGATTTTATTTACGGACAATTATTCAAATATGGTATACGCAGTGGGTGACCACGAGATTTTGAAGGTTTATGGCACCGGAGAACTTCGATTGCGCCTCCCCACCACACAGAAGCTGCCCCGTTTTGAGACAAATGTCTCATTTTCAAATCTGAGGCAGCTGCTGGAAGAACCAAAACAAGTCCACATACTGTAGGGACTTCATCGAATTTACCCCTCCCCATACAGCAAACGGCCTCCCTCAAAGACCATGGCTGAAAAAAAATAGAACCCAGGCGCTTGTATAGTCCGACAACAACTAATGCAGAATTTATGACAGTCAAACTGCCCGATCCGTAAAGCGGAAAACGTGCGCGCTCGCTTCAGACATGACAATTGGAATGGTTCGACTGGGGTTACGGTAGCAAGCAAAAAACCGAGAGAGAAAGAAAGAGAAAAAGAAGTGGCCAAAGCATGAATTTTTTTGCATAACGATACAAAAGAAGGCAATCATATGAAGTGGCTACCAGCCAAGAATAAAAAAACTTTTTGAAGGCACCGAAGCGTTGTATAAGCCGAGCCTGAAGGCGAGGAAGAGGAAAGAAAAGAAAAAGAAAGAATGTCTGCGAACTTCTAGTCTAAAACCGGGCCAGCTTATCACTGGATTTTCCGCTTTACTAATCAGGCAGTGTGGCTGCCATAAATTCTGCGTTAGCTGTTGCTGGACTACACGTATATCAGACTCTCAAGTATTGTTCGACGGTTCAGTCCCGGGTCACACACAGGTTCAGGCCCGGCCATTCAGAACTGGCCGATTCAGGCCCGGCTGGAGCTTAAGCCTACAAATGGGTCAAATATGCTGGGCCTGAATCGACTGGGCCTGAAAAACAGGGCCTGCATAGGGCGGGCCTGAAAATCCTGGTCTGAAATGTCGCGGAATACCTCTCCAGTGTTCGCTCGCTCTGCAGAAATCGGCACCGAAAACCCTGCCGCCAACTCCCGAACATCGCTGTGCTGCGGCCCCGACGGCCAGTTTACGTACAAAACGGTGATTCCGAACGCTGGCGGTGGCGCACCGGCGATAGACTCCCAAACTGGTGTCGCGCTCAGTTGTGTCTAGATAATTGGCGCCACTCATCATGCGCATCGAGTCGTCTCGTGTCGTACTTTGCGTGATGTTTATATTGTCATCCTGTTTTCAGCATTATATTACACATAGACAACTGACATTTTTGCCCGCATTCCATTTGGTTCGTGCCACTATTTTCAACTTTTTTTATCTCACTGTAGCTACATTTCCGACAGCACCCTTTGGCTAGGTACTACATTCTGCGCTCTATACTCTGCCCTTCTTCTACGCTGTGTTTTTTTCACTTTGAGTGTCCTAATGTATGTACTATCCACTGTGTAAGAAAGTAGATTTTCCTAGATTGCTTCATATTTTCTTGCACTTCACTTCTTTCGATGTTTCATGCTTGCCGCTTCTCTGTTGCTGCACGCTCTCATGGGATTCATTCAGGTGCTGGTACCCTATCCCTAATGCTATTACACATACATTTACACTATTAGATTCCAAAACGTTCTTTATATGTATGTCAACACTTCGCTTCAATGACCCTTCAGTAACCGTGTTAGCATGACGTGGCGACAATAAAAGGCAACAACAAACGAAACTTTGCAGGTAGTAAAGGCAAACTACACCAACACGAGCCCGATTTCGAAAGTTGTGTGCATTCAAAACGAATAGAAAGATAAAATCATCATGCTCCACTTTGTATTCTTCAACGTGCAACATTTCCCAAATCAGCAGCACGTATGAATGTTTCACTATTCTGCCAGCTGCAAAATCGGGCTCGTGTCGTTGTAGTTTGCCTATACATTATAATATTAACATCGTACAACGTGGCAGCTTCCCTTTCACAAAATTGGTATTGGTCGCACAATGATCATATAAGAATTCATCAAATCAATCCTGATTTTCACGTTCAGTCACTCTTAACCACTGTGCTACAGTTCCGGGTGCAATTCTAGGCTGAAAGTTGAAGTCGCGTGCACGCGACTTCCTAGTGCTAAAACATAGGGAGCGCACGCCAGCGCACGCGAAAAACTTCGCGTGCACGCGCGTGCACGTGCGTGCGTGCACGCGACTTCAACTTTCAGCCTAGACTTGCACCCGGTACTGTATCTGTGATTCTCACAAAACATTTTCATCTGAAACTAATCTACATAGCAGAGCACCCACGTTGCTGCGGGTCTGAAACATTTTACGAACTGCATTGTTTGTGTGTGACGCAACGTCATTGTCCCGTCATTTTCCTGCTTTGCGATTCAGGAAAAAAATTTGACCAATTCTAAAAAGTCATTGTGTGACCAATATCTGGAACATTTGCGCTCCGCCAAAGTTACATCGAAAAATATTCTTCTGGCTTGATAGGTTCCTTTGAATGGTTGCTTACCAACATACACCGATATAAAAGCAGAAACTTTATCGTCGTGCAGTATATTTTTACAGAAATAATCAACATCGGCATGGTAAATAAAGACAAACTACACCAACACGAGCCCCCCTTGATTTCGAAGGTGACGAGTATTCAAAACGAATAGAAAGAGAAAATCATCATGACCCATTGTGTATTCTTCAACGTGTAACACTTCCCAAATCAGCAGCCACGTATGAATGTTTCACCGCTCTTCCAGCTGCGAAATCGAGCTCGTGTTGGCGTAGTTTGCCTATACACAAAAAATGGCCGCGCCACAACTTTACGGGCTTTTGTTGTTCGCGCGGTGCGTAAAGTGACAGAAAACAGGAAACACGCGGCATTTATGAAGGTTTTACTGGTTATTCCATGAACTTGATTTCAAAACAACCACGCCTGTGATCCACCACGCGGCGTCAACACGCAAGATTGATGCGCGTTCTGAAGGACAGACAAAAACATGCAAAAACAATGCCATCATGCGCAAAATACAAGGATACACACCTGCTTCGTACAAAGTAAACACAAGAAGCGGGTATGTACATACAAGGTCAACATTACAAACAGCAGCATCACAATGGAAATCAGTTAACTTCAAATCAAATGGAATTAAAAATAACATCAAAAACAAACTGCGTAAAACCATGCTCGTGTCCATTATGAAAACATCGTTGCCTTATTGGGCCTTGGCATTCCAGTAGAGTTTTGCGGTCGAGTTTGCCTGCTTCACGAAACACGTGTGATCTGGCGTGGCCCAATGTAGACGGCAAACGTTTGTGTTCTGGAATGTCGCATGAAAATTTTTGTGATCCGTATTGGTCGCATATTGACTGTAATTGAGCATCTATCCGGAAATTTTTTCTGAACGAAGCACATCAGATCGCCCCAGCGTACCACGTATTTAATTTTGTGCCAAAACATTTCTGTCGGTGTCACAGTCAGTTTCCCTGACCACTAGGAGCGTAATACCGTCAGAAATGTTTCGAAAAAATATAAGTAGGACGCTGGTGATCTGCAGCGAGATGTGCTTTGCCATTCAGAAAATTTTTTGGATGGATTCTCAAATGGTCATTGTGCGACTGATTATCATCCTATCAGTTGAGCAAAAAACCCATACATGAAAGTAGGTGTACGCATCGCAGTTGCACGTGTTTGAACAGAGGATGGAGCAACTGCCCTGATAGGGAATGCCTGAAAATGTAGAATAAAATGTTTCTCAAGCAACAGAAAGCATGCTGGTAGATCAACTGAGAACGAATGGGCTTGAATTTCGAGCGTCAAGCACAAATAATAAGTAAACGGCCCGTCCCAAGCATGTTACTGCACTGAGCGAGTATACGTAGACTTATCCGGATTATGCCAAATACCCCCCCCCTCGGCCGAAAGCCCCAATGGGGGCTAATTCGGAAGTTTCTCGGCCAAATACATAAATCCATGGATATTTTCAATAATGTTTCATATACTTGCAGATAGTGCTTATTTGGGAAATTATTTTGTTTATCTGAAATGTAACATCCGGCGTGATTCCCAAATATGTAGGACACTATGGGACTAATTTGGTATACTGTATTTTCGAACCTGTGTGGTCGTTTCCAATGGTGGCCGAAACGCCCTCGGTATCTTTTATCGATTGATACTGGATAATGTTTGGTTTGGCTGAAAAGCGCATGTTTCACAATTCGCTAAAGCCCGCACAAAATTCGATAAAATAATATCAAAGCAACGTGATTAACCTGCGCATGTCACGGGCTGCACCGGTGCTTGGCAGCCTGAAAATTTACAAACACCGCTTTTAGCAACAATTACATATACAGCCAAATTGTCAATTTGTGAAACTATATGAATCCAAACTATCGTATACATTCTAGAAAATGATAAGGATCTTCGGTCTAAAACTCGAAATTCTATTATTTTGTTCGATCTGATCTCCTGCACCTGGTCTGACCTCTTGATCTACTCCCAATTTCCTCCTATCCGTCAAACACGAACGTAGAAAATGGGATTTTTCGCGCGTAAAAATGAAACAAATTGCGAAAATCTCATATCAAACATTCGTCGTTACGTTAGGCAATACGTTCTGTCTTTCTCCAACTTATTTTTGTAAACCGGGAAATAATGAGAGACAAGCTACAGCATGTACATATACCATGCGACGTGCCTTTTAAATGTGGGCGTGAGGAAGGAAATGCGGTGTGTTGCCCACGCATACCAGAAAAAAGTCGAAACCCTTTGCTCAAAACCGACCAATCTTGTACTGACAGATGAATGGGTAGTTCAAATTTACATCAACCATTCCACCCAAATTCGCTCCTGCGTCCATGCGCACGCCATATTCGGCACCGCTGTTTGGCTCGCCCGCCCTGCACAAAGTCAGATTTGCATTTTTGTTAAGAACAGACGATGTGCTGAACCTGCGGGCTCCCATCCATCTCGGTCCCGCCATCTCGGTCCTGGTCACTTCGGTCCCGCCATCTGGGTCCCAGGTCATCTCGGTCCCGACCATCTGGGTACCGACCATTTCGGTACCGGACCATCTCGATCCCGACCATTTCGGAACCGGACCATCTCGGTACCGGGTCATCTCGGTACCGGGTCATCTCGGTACCGGACCATCTCGGTACCGGGTCATCTCGGTACCGGGTCATCTCGGTACCGGGCCATCTCGGTACCGGACCATCTCGGTACCGGGTCATCTCGGTACCGGGTCATCTCGGTACCGGGCCATCTCGGTACCGGACCATCTCGGTACCGGGTCATCTCGGTACCGGGTCATCTCGGTCCCAGGATATCGCGATCACATTGATTGCTGATGAAGTCGATGTGGATGAAGTCGAAAACCCGAAAAAATCTCGAAGTGAAAAACTCAGAAAAATATAAAATGCCTGAAGAACAATATTTTTTTGATCGAAAATGGATATGCATGTACATAGGCTAGATACTGTGATTCATGCACAGAAATGCTCATTTGATGATGTCTGTCTGGGAGCCTAAGCTCAAGCCTAAGCCTGAATGAAGGCCTATGCCGTTCAACTTTTGTGAATGGCACCCACATACAGCAAGAACAGTTATTCCTGGCTGGCAGCCTAAGCCTAGGCCTAATTCTGAATGAAAGTATGAACAGGAGTATTCTTGTGAATGGCTTCCACATATGTATGAACAGAACAGCTCTTCCTGGCTGGCAGCCTAAGCCTAAGCCTAATCCTGTATGAAAGTATGAACAGGAGTATTTTTGTGAATGGCTCCCACATATGAACAGGTCTTCCTGGCTGGCAGCCTAAGCCTAAGCCTAATCCTGAATGAAAGTACATTTGAACAGCGATACTTAGTGAACGGTTTCCATATGTGGATAGGACTTCCTGGCTAGCAGCCTCAATTTTCTTCTGAAAGCGATTATGATCTAATTTATATGACAGCAGTACTTTTTCACAAGACTGACAGACGCAGCTTCAAAAAAAGCCCAAAAGGACCAAAGACATCGCGTTTTCTTTTTATTGCATTGAATTTTCAAATTACGAAGAAAGCTGAACATAGTGGGAAGTACGAAACAAAGGGCAAAACAGTGCTCAAAACTACCGGTACCGAAATGTTCGGTCCCGAGATGGTCGGGACCGAGATGGCGGCACCGAAATGGTCGGTACCCAGATGGTCGGGACCGAGATGACCTGGGACCGAGATGGCGACACCGAAATGGTCGGGACCGAGATCGCGGGACCGAGATGACTGGGAGCAGTTTCAAAGTGATTTGAGTATTTTTTGACTATACTTGAGTACTAATTTTTTTTACTTTCCCCTCTTCCCGGAATATCACCATTTTTTATTCCGGGAGGGGGACGTCCATAAAGGTATATGTGTATCGACATGTACACAATGTTGGAATTCGTGTATTTTTTGGAAAAAAATCATGCGCTAAAACAATTGATTTCCTTTGAAGATCACTGTCATTTCCCATTTTTTAGTCAACCCTGTTCGCACAGATACAATGTACTGTGAAACACTCGTCATGTTGATATATGAACCTAGAAACCGACTGGCTTTGCAACACCCCGTGTCGATGAAACATCAGTGAAACGTGAGCCCGCACCTGAAAGCAGCGATGCCGGGCGGTACTTTCTCCTGGTCTACGTAGAACATGTTGTCCCGCCGTACGTAATATGCGTTCGGTCCGGCTCGGTACAGGCCAATGTGGATGCTCGCAGTCATCACCACCTAAATGAAGGCTGATACTAATGTAGTTGACGGAGGACGTCGCGACGCAATGCGGATGCAAATGAGCGCACACGGCCGCGACCCGACAACAGCAGAAGCTCTTATCACATGGAATGATTGTTATGGCAGTGACGCTATGGCAAGCCGGATTCAGCTATCACACCCCGTGCAAGTAGCGTAATCGGGCGCAGGGATTTTTGGCCCAACCGCGGCTAACTGCGGTCAACCGGAAGCCCACCGGACCGCTATGTTTTACACCCAAGATACAATACCAACCGGGACCCGTTCCACTGTTGGGGATATATTATTGGGGCTCTATTTTTTCACTCCCCAAAATCCAGAAAACGTTAGCAAATATAGGGCATAACATGGGCTTTTCTCAGGACAGAGGTACTGAAATCTCGTCTATTTTTGACGCAGGAGAACTTTCAAGCAGACTAGTTGGTGTATAACGTCACTTATACAAGCATAGTAATACTTACCTGCTGAAATAATGCACCAATTTGACCTGATATTGGGAAGCGACAATCGAGGTGGCGTTCTATTATTGGGAGCTCTTTTTTCAGTTCGATCGTTTGGGGGCGTTGTGTTACTGGGGTTATAACAATCAATACCGGACCCTAATAATTACTGAGATGCCTTTTCGTCATCTCGTCCCTTAGTTGTACTATACTAAATGGTGTTCACCGCCGGGACGGCTGACAAAAGCTCATAGACTGTGACGAACCAAAACGGACCAGATCTGTGGAATGCGAATACCTTATCGATTAATGCCTTCACAGTGGCGCGTGCATCCGAATCGGGCATTGCCAGATTGCCCTTGTACGTACGATCAATGCCCAATTGACAGATCATCTGCGCGTGCCACCAGGTGAACACGTATGCCGTCGACAGATGGAAACAGCGATTGCCCAATTGTGCATAGATCAGCGCGGTATTGACGTGGCAACCTGCCGGATATGGTTCACGTATTCACGCGAAATTTGGTTTACGTAACGTAATCAAACGGAGCATGATTTATGCGCTCTAGCAGAATATGGATCACGGTAATCAAAGAGGGGAATAGTGTCAGTATTCAAGCGGAACGTGTTCTAGCAGAATGTGTTTCAAACAGAATATTGTTCATTTGAACAAGCGGAATATGGTTTGCTTGATCAAGACGAATTATGGTTCACATTATCAACTTTTCACAGGGGAGTTTTACGCTATTATTCCCTCTCGACTCGAACGCAACCCCTGTCTCTAGGGGGGGAATAAAGTGGAAGCCGTTCCAAACCCCTGAGGGGTTGCAAACGCTGTATTCAAAAAAAGATTTGTGCTGATAACTGCCCACAAGGAATAACAAGGGACTGCAATAACAACAATAGCGACAGGATAACTTACTGTCTGGATACTTGGTGACATCTGAAAGAAACACATCAGTTAAACATTTATATTCGTCACTGAAACATAAGGCGAGCAAAAACACCAACCGAATTCGCAGATAAAGTAGAGCAGGCCATGCGGCACGTAGTCGTAGATGTTGTCGTTCGTGTTGTACATGCCTTAATGCGCAAACCGAATGTGGAAGATGTTTCAAGTGCCTGCTAGTGGCAACATATAAATCTCCAGCAGCGGGCATAAGCTTAAAGGCGTTTTAAGGGGACTTTGAAAATCGTTTGCCGGAATTGAATTTCACATCATTAAATGATTTGATTAATGCGATATTTTTGCCATATGTTTCGGGCCTGTTCAAATTTCGTATTCTTCCGCACAATCAAAAAAGTCATCTAAAAGTCGATTTTTGAACTTTTGTTTACAACGCTCTGTCAGATATTGGTCGCACAATGTCCATATAAGAATTCATCGAATCAATCCTGAATTTCCCGTTCAGTCACTCTTAACCACTGTGCTATTTGTGATTTTCACAAAACAATCTTCAGTCGAAAATAATCTGGCAGAGCTGACACGTTGCTGACGGTCTGAAACATTTTACTGTAACGCGTAACGCAACGTCATTGCCCCGTCGCTTTTCCGCTTCACGATTCAAGAAAAAAATTTGACCAATTCTTATAAAGTCATTGTGCGACCAATAGAAACTGAATATCCATGTCTATTCTCAATTAGTATATTGTGGTGGGTCTCGGCTTCCAAACGACACCAAATTCGGCTTCTTCGATTAGCCCAAGCACACACACTAAGCCCAAATCTAGGTCTCTAATGTCTTGCCTCCATCCGCTTTCTGACAAAATGGCAGCAAAGAAACGCCACCAAACATTCTTCGTTTAGGCTCACTTTATCGAGCTGTTTAATTGGGTAGGTAGGTCAACTCCACGGATAAACATTCCGAATCCGTCTCTCATGCAAACAGTAGCTCTTTGAGCTGCCTGCACACCTGTGTAATGCCCGGTGCTGTCAAGCGTGGTTGGTGCGGCCAATGCGCCGGCATAGCGTTCATCCACCCATTTCCACGAGTCCTGCAGTCCGGTGTTGGGGTTCACGATTCGCTCAATGCCCACAGCGGCGTTCACAAGACCTTCCTGGAGAAGGACAATATCGGAGTGCATATTTTGTCTGAGCGCTTGAGCCTTTGAGCACAAACACACATTCATTGCTTGTCGCAAAAAGGCGTCAAGAAAGTACTACGACTGCGCCAACGGTTAGACGACGTCAGGACTGGCACTGTTTTGTTCTGTGTAGAAGAAGTTTGATGCTCCAAGTTTGAGACCCAGTCGCAATACGGTCCGAAAACAAACATAAATTCCTCAAGACCAGTCGCAAAGTGCTTGCCTTCAAAGCTAATGCGGCCCGTCAGAGCTACCGAGTGTACATGGGCTCAAAGATCAACAATAAGAACACCAACATCGTCCATGAATCGTGTCAACATGCCGTGGTTGTGTTCGCGTGGCATCGCCAACTCCCCGTAGAATCCCATTGACCCGTCGGCACACGCCCGTCGCGCGGCAAAACGGGACACCGAGACCGTGTTGTCCATCACGTAGCAGTAGCCCTCGTGCTCGCGGAATGGCAGAGACGGGTGCGTGCAATCTGTGTGTACCGGCAGTTTCCATAGAACATTCGCACATACAGTATTTTCTCCTTCAACGTTGTACTTTAATATTTTTTCAGCTGAAAAAATATTTTTGTAATCGCTAAGCTTCGCATAGGAGCATTGATTTTCTCATCTCGAAAGATTAAAAAATATTACAAAATGGAGGGTGCGCGCTTGGTACTTAAGGCGGACGTGGTTGAACGCTTTTTTCAGCTGAAAAAAAGATGAAAAAATATTACAAAACCGGGAATGACTTTTCAATTTTTCGCATTTTATGCATGTTTTTTAAACTTAAATTGATGTTTAAATTGCAACAAGACTGATGTAAAGTAAGTCATGAAACAAGAGTGGGTGTCCCAAAAAAATTCGGACGCGTGAATGTGTAAGTTCTGGGAAATAAAACGACCTAAACTTGATCAAAAATATAAATGGGTCGCATATCATGCACAAAAACCTGGGGTAGAAGTCTCTCTGCCCTGAATCGAGATCCAATTCGCCGTGATTACGTGGATCATAACATTCACAATATTTCAACGAGCATAACGTTATCATCATAAATAACACTCAAAAAATCAAGTGGCCAATCAAGTTTTTAAACCACTGAAAGTCACAAAGCAGTAAAACTTGACCGGTCAGATCGAATTTAGAACAACGTCGGACCACTACGTTGTTTTTGATCAAGTTTAGGTCGTTTTATTTCCCAGAGCTTTCACATTCATGCGTCCGAATTTTTTTGGGACACCCACTCTTGTTTCATGACTTACTTTACACCAGTCACGTTGCAATTGAAAGATCAATTTAAGTTTAAAAAACATGCATAAAATGCGAAAAATTGAAAAGTCGTTCTCGGTTTTGTAATATTTTTTCATCTTTTTTCAGCTGAAAAAAGCGTTCAACCACGTCCGCCTTAAGTACCAAGCGCGCACCCTCCATTTTGTAATATTTTTTAATCTTTCGAGATGAGAAAATCAATGCTCCTATGCGAAGCATAGCGATTACAAAAATATTTTTTCAGCTGAAAAAATATTAAAGTACAACGTTGAAGGAGAAAATACTGTAGTCTCCGAACAAACAGCACTCTGCGGGCGCATCTTTAGTCGAAAAGATGCTGCCGAGGGTACAGATATTTTCGAAAATCAATTTCACTACTGCACAGTTGCCTGTCTTTAATGAGCGCCAACGACTGGATGAGATGATTGAGCCGATGATTCATCTAGTCTGTTGAAAAGTCGTAATCACACGAATCGCCCAATTTTCCTTGTCCCGGGGCATATACAAAGCTCCAGCTTGATATGTTTCAACGCATAATATTCTAGCACAAAAGCTATGGAAGTTTTGCGTTCGACTGATGTGCTGTTCGTATGAAACGACCCTGCTAACGGCAATAAAGAAACCCTCGAAAGTGTTGCGTTCCTGGGCCACTAGAATTAGGATCGAGTAAGGCCGCGTACAGATAGAGCTGGTTCTGGTTCTGGTTTTACTAAAAAAATTTCTATGTCCGAAAACCAGAACCAGAGCCAGCTCTATCTGTACGCAAAACTGGAAATATTTCTGGCGCAATATTTTTTACTCTATGTCAGAGAACCAGAAATATCTCCAGCTCTATCTGTACGCAAAACTGGAAATATTTCTGGCGCAGTTCTAAACATTTATGTCCCTGGGTTATTTATAAAAAAAACGTGGTGTGTGTGCTTGCAACATTTTCTTTGATTACAGGGTGTGCCGATACATACACACCTGGTATTGTTTATTATTGTTTGTGCAGTCATTGTTTCGATTTGTGATAAAATTTGGCTAATTTTTTATGGTCTGCTTGTGGGCGCTTTGCCAGCAATCTTCGATCGTTTGCAAACATGTTTTCAGGTACCGGAGACTTCTGAACAAGGCCCCTAATCTGCTGCGCTATCAGAACTAAACCTCCACTTCGATACAGTTTCTTGATGTCGTCTCTCGTCCATGCTGAGGACAGCAGAGACGCCGCTGGGAGGATTTTCACTACGGTGTTTGAGGCATATTTTCCAAAACAGCGGTTCAAGCACAATGCGAGTTTAGTTGCTGATTGGTCGACTTTTACACCATAAGAATTTCCGTTGAGCACATTGTGCTTGAACCAGTTTTTTGGAAAAAGTACCTCAAACACCTTAAAACCAGCGGCGTCCCTGCTTTCGTCAGCATGGACGAGAACATCAACAAACACATCGAAGTGGAAAGTTTAGTTCTGATAGCGCAGCAGATTAGGGGCCTTGTTTAGAATTCTGCTGTACCTGAAAACATCATACCTGAAAACATGTTTGCAAACGATGGAAGATTGCTGGCAAAGCGCCCACAACAGATGATAAACAATTAGCCAAAGTTTATCACAAATCGGCATAAACAATAATTCATGCCAGGTATATGTATTTCGGCACACCCTGTAATCAAACAAAATGTTGCAAGCACACACACACCACGTTTTCTTCAAATAACCTGGTGACATAAATGTTTCGAACTGCGCCAGAAATATTTCCAGTTTTGTGTACAGATAGAGCTGGAGATATTTCTGGTTCTCTGACATAGAATAAAAAAAATTGCGCCAGAAATATTTCCAGTTTTGCGTACAGATAGAGCTGGCTCTGGTTCTGGTTTTCGGACATAGAAATTTTTTTACTAAAACCAGAACCAGAACCAGCTCTATCTGTACGCGGCCTAAACACGATGTCAAGTCTTTGTTTTTAGTGCGCCCCCCCAACCAAACACTTTTGGAAGGTTTTTGATCAGCAGCTTTAAACCACATGCAGTACATACATTATATGTGCGTAATATATTGGTCGCACAATGACTATATGAGAATCCATCCCCCTAATTTTCCTGCATTGAAAAGGCGGATATTGGCATTTTTTCAAATTGGACCAGGTTTTGACAAGAACTTTGCATGCTTATCAGTGAGAAGAATGAGAAACACACGTGTGCAGAAGTTTCACCCTGAATTCTACGCAACCGAAATGGTTCGGGCTCGGGTTACTGTAGCCACGTATTACACGCTTTGTGTGTGAAATCGATTACAGCACACACACGTTGATCACTCCTGATAAATAAAGCGGAAAAGCAAGAGAAAATAACTTCTTGTCAAAACCTGATTCAATTGAAAAAATCGCCAAAACCCTCCTTGCCGATGTAGGAAAATATGGGGATGGATTTCATATAGTCATTGTGCGACCAATTTTTGCGTTTCAGATGAACCGCCGGAGAACCCTTCCAGTAAGTCCTCATGGTAATGTGTCTGTGTTTGAACACAACGTTTTTGTGTGGCGTAACAACACAATTGCACCAAAAAGCTATGTACATTGGTACATACAATACCGGGTGCAATTCTAGGCTGAAAGTTGAAGTCGCGTGCACGCGCGTGCGAAACAGTGCAAAGTATAGGCAAAAGTCGAAATAACTTCGCGTGCACGCGAAGTTTTGCGCGTGCGCTGGCGTGCGCTCCCTATGTTTAGCACTAGGAAGTCGCGTGCACGCGGGTGCACGCGACTTCAACTTTCAGCCAGAATTGCACCTGGAACTGTACCTATCTACATACACTTTGTTAACACTATACATTTGACTTACCGTAAAATTTCTTTTGGCATGTGCAGTCCGGGAGTGACTTAGCAATGGAGACCGATTCGTGTGATTACGACTTTTCAACAGACTAGATGAATCATCGGCTCAATCATCTCATCCAGTCGTTGGCGCTCATTAAAGACAGGCAACTGTGCAGTAGTGAAATTGATTTTTTCAAAAATATCTCTACCCTCGGCAGCATCTCGATGAAAGATGCGCCCGCGGAGTGCTGTTTGTTCGGAGACTACAGTATTTTCTCCTTCAACGTTGTACTTTAATATTTTTTCAGCTGAAAAAATATTTTTGTAATCGCTATGCTTCGCATAGGAGCATTGATTTTCTCATCTCGAAAGATTAAAAAATATTACAAAATGGAGTGTACGCGCTTGGTACTTAAGGCGGACGTGGTTGAACGCTTTTTTCAGCTGAAAAAAGATGAAAAAATATTACAAAACCGAGAATGACTTTTCAATTTTTCGCATTTTATGCATGTTTTTTAAACTTAAATTGATATTTCAATTGCAACGTGACTGGTGTAAAGTAAGTCATGAAACAAGAGTGGGTGTCCCAAAAAAATTCGGACGCATGAATGTGTAAGTTCTGGGAAATAAAACGATCTAAACTTGATCAAAAACAACGTAGTGGTCCGACGTTGTTCTAAATTCGATCTGACCTGTCAAGTTTTACTGCTTTGTCACTTTCAGTGGTTTAAAAACTTGATTGGCCACTTGATTTTTTTAGTGTTATTTATGATGATAACGTTATGCTCGTTGAAATATTGTGAATGTTATGATCCACGTAATCACGGCGAATTGGATCACGATTCAGGACAGAGAGATTTCTACCCTAGGGTTTTGTGCATGATATGCGACTCATTTGTGTTTTTGATCAAGTTTAGGCCGTTTTATTTCCCAGAACTTACACATTCATGCGTCCGAATTTTTTTGGGACACCCACTCTTGTTTCATGACTTACTTTACACCAGTCACGTTGCAATTGAAACGTCAATTTAAGTTTAAAAAACATGCATAAAATGCGAAAAATTGAAAAGTCGTTCTCGGTTTTGTAATATTTTTTCATCTTTTTTTCAGCTGAAAAAAGCGTTCAACCACGTCCGCCTTAAGTACCAAGCGCGCACCCTGCATTTTGTAATAGTTTTTAATCTTTCGAGATGAGAAAATCAATGCTCCTATGCGAAGCATAGCGATTACAAAAATATTTTTTCAGCTGAAAAAATATTAAAGTACAACGTTGAAGGAGAAAATACTGTATGTGCGAATGTTCTATGGAAACTGCCGGTACACACAGATTGCACGCACCCGTCTCTGCCATTCCGCGAGCACGAGGGCTACTGCTACGTGATGGACAACACGGTCTCGGTGTCCCGTTTTGCCGCGCGACGGGCGTGTGCCGACGGGTCAATGGGATTCTACGGGGAGTTGGCGATGCCACGCGAACACAACCACGGCATGTTGACACGATTCATGGACGATGTTGGTGTTCTTATTGTTGATCTTTGAGCCCATGTACACTCGGTAGCTCTGACGGGCCGCATTAGCTTTGAAGGCAAGCACTTTGCGACTGGTCTTGAGGAATTTATGTTTGTTTTCGGACCGTATTGCGACTGGTCTCAAACTTGGAGCATCAAACTTCTTCTACACAGAACAAAACAGTGCCAGTCCTGACGTCGTCTAACCGTTGGCGCAGTCGTAGTACTTTCTTGACGCCTTTTTGCGACAAGCAATGAATGTGTGTTTGTGCTCAAAGGCTCAAGCGCTCAGACAAAATATGCACTCCGATATTGTCCTTCTCCAGGAAGGTCTTGTGAACGCCGCTGTGGGCATTGAGCGAATCGTGAACCCCAACACCGGACTGCAGGACTCGTGGAAATGGGTGGATGAACGCTATGCCGGCGCATTGGCCGCACCAACCACGCTTGACAGCACCGGGCATTACACAGGTGTGCAGGCAGCTCAAAGAGCTACTGTTTGCATGAGAGACGGATTCGGAATGTTTATCCGTGGAGTTGACCTACCTACCCAATTAAACAGCTCGATAAAGTGAGCCTAAACGAAGAATGTTTGGTGGCGTTTCTTTGCTGCCATTTTGTCAGAAAGCGGATGGAGGCAAGACATTAGAGACCTAGATTTGGGCTTAGTGTGTGTGCTTGGGCTAATCGAAGAAGCCGAATTTGGTGTCGTTTGGAAGCCGAGACCCACCACAATATACTAATTGAGAATAGACATGGATATTCAGTTTCTATTGGTCGCACAATGACTTTATAAGAATCGGTCAAATTTTTCTTGAATCGTGAAGCGGAAAAGCGACGGGGCAATGACGTTGCGTTACGCGTTACAGTAAAATGTTTCAGACCGTCAGCAACGTGTCAGCTCTGCCAGATTATTTTCGACTGAAGATTGTTTTGTGAAAATCACAAATAGCACAGTGGTTAAGAGTGACTGAACGGGAAATTCAGGATTGATTCGATGAATTCTTATATGGACATTGTGCGACCAATATCTGACAGAGCGTTGTAAACAAAAGTTCAAAAATCGACTTTTAGATGACTTTTTTGATTGTGCGGAAGAATACGAAATTTGAACAGGCCCGAAACATATGGCAAAAATATCGCATTAATCAAATCATTTAATGATGTGAAATTCAATTCCGGCAAACGATTTTCAAAGTCCCCTTAAAACGCCTTTAAGCTTATGCCCGCTGCTGGAGATTTATATGTTGCCACTAGCAGGCACTTGAAACATCTTCCACATTCGGTTTGCGCATTAAGGCATGTACAACACGAACGACAACATCTACGACTACGTGCCGCATGGCCTGCTCTACTTTATCTGCGAATTCGGTTGGTGTTTTTGCTCGCCTTATGTTTCAGTGACGAATATAAATGTTTAACTGATGTGTTTCTTTCAGATGTCACCAAGTATCCAGACAGTAAGTTATCCTGTCGCTATTGTTGTTATTGCAGTCCCTTGTTATTCCTTGTGGGCAGTTATCAGCACAAATCTTTTTTTGAATACAGCGTTTGCAACCCCTCAGGGGTTTGGAACGGCTTCCCCACTTTATTCCCCCCCTAGAGACAGGGGTTGCGTTCGAGTCGAGAGGGAATAATAGCGTAAAACTCCCCTGTGAAAAGTTGATAATGTGAACCATAATTCGTCTTGATCAAGCAAACCATATTCCGCTTGTTCAAATGAACAATATTCTGTTTGAAACACATTCTGCTAGAACACGTTCCGCTTGAATACTGACACTATTCCCCTCTTTGATTACCGTGATCCATATTCTGCTAAGAGCGCATAAATCATGCTCCGTTTGATTACGTTACGTAAACCAAATTTCGCGTGAATACGTGAACCATATCCGGCAGGTTGCCACGTCAATACCGCGCTGATCTATGCACAATTGGGCAATCGCTGTTTCCATCTGTCGACGGCATACGTGTTCACCTGGTGGCACGCGCAGATGATCTGTCAATTGGGCATTGATCGTACGTACAAGGGCAATCTGGCAATGCCCGATTCGGATGCACGCGCCACTGTGAAGGCATTAATCGATAAGGTATTCGCATTCCACAGATCTGGTCCGTTTTGGTTCGTCACAGTCTATGAGCTTTTGTCAGCCGTCCCGGCGGTGAACACCATTTAGTATAGTACAACTAAGGGACGAGATGACGAAAAGGCATCTCAGTAATTATTAGGGTCCGGTATTGATTGTTATAACCCCAGTAACACAACGCCCCCAAACGATCGAACTGAAAAAAGAGCTCCCAATAATAGAACGCCACCTCGATTGTCGCTTCCCAATATCAGGTCAAATTGGTGCATTATTTCAGCAGGTAAGTATTACTATGCTTGTATAAGTGACGTTATACACCAACTAGTCTGCTTGAAAGTTCTCCTGCGTCAAAAATAGACGAGATTTCAGTACCTCTGTCCTGAGAAAAGCCCATGTTATGCCCTATATTTGCTAACGTTTTCTGGATTTTGGGAGTGAAAAAATAGAGCCCCAATAATATATCCCCAACAGTGGAACGGGTCCCGGTTGGTATTGTATCTGGGTGTAAAACATAGCGGTCCGGTGGGCTTCCGGTTGACCGCAGTTAGCCGCGGTTGGGCCAAAAATCCCTGCGCCCGATTACGCTACTTGCACGGGGTGTGATAGCTGAATCCGGCTTGCCATAGCGTCACTGCCATAACGATCATTTTCCATGTGATAAGAGCTTCTGCTGTTGTCGGGTCGCGGCCGTGTGCGCTCATTTGCATCCGCATTGCGTCCCGACGTCCTCCGTCAACTACATTCGTATCAGCCTTCATTTAGGTGTGGTGATGGCTGCGAGCACCCACATTGGCCTGTACCGAGCCGGACCGAACGCATGTTACGTACAGCAGGACAACGTGTTCTACGTCAGCCCGGAGAAAGTACCCCACGGCATCGCTGCTTTCAGGTGCGGGCTCACGTTTCACTGATGTTTCATCGACACGAGGAACTGCAAAGCCATAGGTTTCTAGGACCATATATCAACATAACAAGTGTTTCACCAGTACATTGTATCTGTGCGAACAGGGTTAACTAAAAAATGGGAAATGACAGTGATCTTCAAAGGAAATCAATTGTTTTAACGCATTGACGTTTTCCAAAAAATACACGAATCCCAACATTGTGTACATGTCGAACCACGTATACCTTATGGACGTCCCCCTCCGGAAAAAAAAATGGTAATATTCCGGGAAGAGAGGGAAGTAAAATTAGTACTCGTATAGTCAAAAAATACTCAAATCACTTTGAAACTGCTCCCAGTCATCTCGGTCCCGCGATCTCGGTCCCGACCATTTCGGTGTCGCCATCTCGGTCCCAGGTCATCTCGGTCCCGACCATCTGGGTACCGACCATTCCTGACCGCCATCTCAGGTCCCCAAGCCATCTTCGGAACCAAACGTTTCGGAACCGCTAAGTTTGAGCACTGTTTTTCCCTTGTTTCGTACTTCCCACTATGTTCAGCTTTCTTCGTAATTTGAAAATTTAATGCAATAAAAAGAAAACGCAATGTCTTTGGTACCTTTTGGGCTTTTTTTGAAGCTTCGTTACGTCTTGTGAAAAAGTACTGCTGTCATATAAATTAGATCATAATCGCTTTCGAAGAAAGAGAATTAACGCTGCTCCGCCAGGAAGTCCTATCCACATATGGAAACCGTTCACTAAGTATCGCTGTTAGAATGTACTTTCATTTCAGGACTAGGCTTAGGCTTAGGCTGCCAGCCAGGAAGACCTCTTCATATGTTGGAGCTCATTCACAAAAATACTCCTGTTCATACTTTCTCATACAGGATTACGGCTTAAGCTTAGGCTGCCAGCCAGGAAGAGCTGTTCTGTTCATACATATGTGGAAGCCATTCGCAAGGATACTCCTGTTAATACTTTCATTAAGAATTAAGCCTAGGCTTAGGCTCCCAGCCAGCCCCTTTCCATGTGGGCCTTCTCTTCTGGCAGGAATAACTGTTATTGCTGTATGTGGGTGCCATTCACAAAAGTTGAACGGCATAGGCCTTCATTCAGGCTTAGGCTTGAGCTTAGGCTCCCAGACAGACATCATCAAATGAGCATTTCTGTGCATGAATCACAGTATCTAGCCTATGTACATGCATATCCATTTTCGATCAAAAAAATATTCTGTTCTTCAGGCATTTTATATTTTTCTGAGTTTTTCACTTGAGGAGATTTTTCGGGTTTTCGGCTTCATCCACATCGACTTCATCGGCAATCAATGTGATCGCGATATCCTGGGACCGAGATGACCCGGTACCGAGATGACCCGGTACCGAGATGGTCCGCTACCGAAATGGCCCGGTACCGAGATAGACCGGGTGCCGAGATAACCCGGTACCGAGATCGTCAGGTGCTTTGATAACCACGGCTGCGAGATAACCAGGTCCCAAAATCGTCCGGTTACCGAATTGGTCCAGTCCCGACTTGACCCGGTACCGAGATGACCCGGTACCGAGATCGTCCGGTTTCCAAATAGTTGGGATCAAACTGGTCCGGTACCGAAATGGTCGGTACCCAGATGGTCAGGAGCAAGATAACCTGGGACCCGGGAGGTGGGACCGAAATGACCAGGACCGATAACAGCAAAACCACGACGATCGATAGGAAGCCGCAGGTTCAGCACATCGTCTGTTCTTAACCAGAATGCAAATCCGACTTTGTGCAGGGCGGGCGAGCCAAAACAGCGGTGACGAATATGGCGTGCGCATGGACGCAGGAGAGGATTTGGGTGGAATGGTTGATGTAAATTTGAACTACCCATTCATCTGTCAGTACAAGATTGGTCGGTTTTGAGCGAAGGGTTTTCATTTTTTTCTGGTATGCGTGGGCAACACACCGCATTTCCTTCCTCACGCCCACATTTAAAAGGCACGTCGCATGGTATATGTACATGCTGTAGCTTGTCTCTCATTATTTCCCGGTTTACAAAAATAAGTTGGAGAAAGACAGAACGTATTGCCTAACGTAACGACGAATGTTTGATGTGAGATTTTCGCAATTTGTTTCATTTTTACGCGCGAAAAATCCCATTTTCTACGTTCGTGTTTGACGGATAGGAGGAAATTGGGAGTAGATCAGAGAGGTCAGACCAGGTGCAGGAGATCAGATCGAACAAAATAATAGAATTTCGAGTTTTAGACCGAAGATCCTTATCAATTTCTAGAATGTATACGATAGTTTGGATTCATATAGTTTCACAAATTGACAATTTGGCTGTATATGTAATTGTTGCTAAAAGCGGTGTTTGTAAATTTTCAGGCTGCCAAGCACCGGTGCAGCCCGTGACATGCGCAGGTTAATCACGTTGCTTTGATATTATTTTATCGAATTTTGTGCGGGCTTTAGCGAATTGTGAAACATGCGCTTTTCAGCCAAACCAAACATTATCCAGTATCAATTCGCTAAAAGATACCGAGGGCGTTTCGGCCACCATTGGAAACGACCACACAGGTTCGAAAATACAGTATACCAAATTAGTCCCATAGCGTCCTACAATTTGGGAATCACGCCGGATGTTACATTCACAACAAATAATTTCCCAATAAATACTATTGCAAGTATATGAAACATTATTGAATATTGATGGATTTACGCATATTCGGCCGAGAAACTTCCGAATTAGCCCCCATTGGGGCTTTCGGCCGAGGGGGGGGGGAATTTGGCATAAACCGGATAATTCTACGTATACTCGCTCAGCGGCAGTAACATGCTTGGGACGGGCCGTTTACTTATTATTTGTGCTTGACGTCTCTAAATTTTAAAGCCTATTTGTTCTCAGTTGATCTACCAGCATGCTGTCTGTTGCTTGAGAAACATTTTATTCTACATTTTCAGGCATTCCCTATCAGGGCAGTTGCTCCATCCTCTGTTCAAACACGTGCAACTGCGATGCGTACACCTACTTTCATGTATGGGTTTTTTGCTCAACTGATAGGATGATAATCAGTCGCACAATGACCATTTGAGAATCCATCCAAAAAATTTTCTGAATGGCAAAGCACATCTCGCTGCAGATCACCAGCGTCCTACTTATATTTTTTCCAAACATTTCTGACGGTATTACGCTCCTAGTGGTCAGGGGGGCTGACTGTGACACCGACAGAAATGTTTTGGCACAAAATTAAATACGTGGTACGCTGGGGCGACCTGATGTGCTCTCGTTCAGAAAAAATTTCCGGATAGATGCTCAATTACAGTCAATATGCGACCAATACGGATCACAAAAATTTTCATGCGACATTCCAGAACACAAACGTTTGCCGTCTACATTGGGCCACGCCAGATCACACGTGTTTCGGCTAAAAAGCAGGCAAACTCGACCGCAAAACTCTACTGGAAATGCCAAGGCCCAATAAGGCAACGATGTTTTCATAATGGACACGAGCATGGTTTTACGCAGTTTGTTTTTGATGTTATTTTTAATTCCATTTGATTTAAGCTTACGATTTCCATCGTGATGCTGCTGTTTGTAATGTTGACCTTGTATGTACATACCCGCTTCTTGTGTTTACTTTGTACGAAGCAGGTGTGTATCCTTGTATTTTGCGCATGATGGCATTGTTTTTGGATGTTTTTGTCTGTCTTTCAGAACGCGCATCAATCCTGCGCGTACGTTG
Organism: Rhynchonema sp. JSB1_4; assembly: GCA_030248065.1. Classification (NCBI taxonomy): domain Eukaryota; kingdom Metazoa; phylum Nematoda; class Chromadorea; order Monhysterida; family Xyalidae; genus Rhynchonema; species Rhynchonema sp. JSB1_4. The sequence goes on from JASAMV010004486.1 coordinate 85,855, forward strand.
ATGCCGCGTGGTGGATCACAGGCGTGGTTGTTTTGAAATCAAGTTCATGGAATAACCAGTAAAACCTTCATAAATGCCGCGTGTTTCCTGTTTTCTGTCACTTTACGCACCGCGCGAACAACAAAAGCCCGTAAAGTTGTGGCGCGGCCTGATTTCGTGTATAGGCAAACTACGCCAACACGAGCTCGATTTCGCAGCTGGAAGAGCGGTGAAACATTCATACGTGGCTGCTGATTTGGTAGTGTTACACGTTGAAGAATACACAATGGGTCATGATGATTTTCTCTTCTATTCGTTTTGAATACTCGTCACCTTCGAAATCAAGGGGGGCTCGTGTTGGTGTAGTTTATTTCTCCTTTACCATGCCGATGTTGATTATTTCTGTAAAAATATACTGCACGACGATAAAGTTTCTGCTTTTATATCGGTGTATGTTGGTAAGCAACCATTCAAAGGAACCTATCAAGCCAGAAGAATATTTTTCGATGTAACTTTGGCGGAGCGCAAATGTTCCAGATATTGGTCACACAATGACTTTTTAGAATTGGTCAAATTTTTTTCCTGAATCGCAAAGCAGGAAAATGACGGGACAATGACGTTGCGTCACACACAAACAATGCAGTTCGTAAAATGTTTCAGACCCGCAGCAACGTGGGTGCTCTGCTATGTAGATTAGTTTCAGATGAAAATGTTTTGTGAGAATCACAGATACAGTACCGGGTGCAAGTCTAGGCTGAAAGTTGAAGTCGCGTGCACGCACGCACGTGCACGCGCGTGCACGCGAAGTTTTTCGCGTGCGCTGGCGTGCGCTCCCTATGTTTTAGCACTAGGAAGTCGCGTGCACGCGACTTCAACTTTCAGCCTAGAATTGCACCCGGAACTGTAGCACAGTGGTTAAGAGTGACTGAACGTGAAAATCAGGATTGATTTGATTAATTCTTATATGATCATTGTGCGACCAATACCAATT
>JASAMV010004488.1:0-18648 GCA_030248065.1 Rhynchonema sp. JSB1_4
GCCAATCTTGTGCGCGTTTCATTGTTTGGAATCAGTGTCACTGCACGTTTTCCGCACAGTGCAAAATTCTCGATAGATGGTCTGATAAGCGATGGAGACGCACACGACGCACGTGACGTTGACGGTGAAATTCTGTGAAAGTAACGTGAGCAGGTTCAGGACTGCTAATTTGGTCTGCAAAGTAATATGATATTCATAACATAATATGGCACAGGGCACCAATATTGGATTTTTTTTGCAGTTTCCAAGAGCAAGGCACCAGCTGTTTCTACGAGCCGGCACATTGTGATGCGACCACCGCCTTTGCATCGATGGGAATGGGTGATTGCGACTTTGGTGGTGGAGGTGACTGCGGTGGAGGAGAATGAAAATTGAAGTGATTGGCAGATAAAAAATTGAATCGAATTGACTTTATCCAAGATGTTTAAAACAAATCATTATAACTTGATCTTGTATGCTGACCCACCATAGTTTGCGTCTTTTAATGATTGTGGCAGATAAGAATCGACAGACAGGTTCGGACGGATTTTCTGCCGCTAACCTTTGGTTTGTTGGGCTTACAGTGGTCAACTGCCGTGGTCAAATCAATTCGTCAACTACAGCAGCGCCGAGTGAGCGCGAGAAATAATGACATATTCGGTGTTCGCTGACGACTCTACAATGTGATTGACGAATCGATTTGACCACTGTAGTTGCGACCACATACAGGCAGGGTTGAAAAAAAAATTTTTTTATTAACGAGCTTTTTTTTTTTTTAAAAAAAATTTTTTTTTTTGATTTTTTTTTTTACGAAAATTTTTTTTTATTAGAAAAAGTGTTGCAAACGACGTTTCAGGATAAATGAAAAAATAGATCCAACATATTTTTTGCGAAAAATTGAAAAATTTTCGCCTGAGACCGAAGCTCGTGTGGTGAGACCCGGTAACATTGTGCGATTCTATGGAATCCTACCAGTCTGAGGTTGATATTGAACAACGATGTTACTACTAATGTCTGTAGCATGCCGTATAGTCCAACCACCAGCTCATGAGACGACTTTTTTAAAGCTTGCTTGGCCAGATTCAAAAATACACCGGTTACACGGGTTTCGCAAACGAAAGAAGAGATCGGGCTGAGAGACATGATGACAACTTCCAGCTGGCTGACCTCAATTTGTTGGCGTGCTTACGCGAACAGCAACGTTGTTCAACACACAAATGCTTTGGGAAGTAAAGGGAATTTACGCACCGAGGTGGAGAGCGTGTTTTAAAAAAATACATGCGTTTCTCTTTCTTTCATTTCCGAAATACGTGAAACCGGAACATTATTGGATCCGCACAAACCAATTTCAAAAAAGTCGTCTCATGAGTTCGTGGCTGGACTATACAACGTATATTAATCGCATCTAATGCCGATATCGGTATACGACCATCAAAATATCGATTACAGCCCAAATCTTGCGTGTCAGATCGACTTTGCGCGCCCGGTTTTTCACCAGACCTATGTACATACATGTGTAGTAACATGCAGTGGTACATTATGCGTGCCACATCACTAAAAAAGACCAATAACCGCGCATCCCTGTACGGATTTGGGGACAATACAGGGCGCCGCAGGCGCGATTTTGGAAAGATTGTTTCCGGTCCACAGAAAAGAATGCCAATTCTTTGCCTCAAAAGGCGCATATTTTGGACATTTCAGCCCATTTTGTGGCAACTTTTTATTAGAAAAAAAGAAGCAAAATCTGACTTTTTCAAAAAAAATTTTTTTTTTTAAAATTTTTTTTTTAATTAACCACTTTTTTTTTGAAACAACCCTGCATACAGCCGTTGTTTTGGTGTGCAGTGAACGCGTATAATGTGACGTGCATGATGGGCTTGTACAGGTTTTTTTTGGGTTGCGGAAATCCTTGTGGTCTTGAAACATTTCTGCAGTTGGCGGTATTCAACGTGGGATCAAAAAATGCGTCTTTGAGCGCATCATTTTTAAATCGTTTGCAACAATTTTGCTGTAGAATTCACATTAGTTTGCACCTAGGGAGCGGAGCAGATATTTTATCTTGACGTCAGCCCCCTGGCGTCCGGGATCTGGCACTAACAGTATCCGGTACCCGTAAATTTTGGATATTCCGACTGATTTACCATCGACACAGAAGAATATTTTGACAATCAGTGACAATTCACTGGTCTGCATTTGCACCTATGTACACCATGTTGCCATGTTTATGTGCTGCGTTCTGTGCTATTCAATACCTGGATAAAGTGCCTTGATTCTGTGTTGCGCTGCTATCATTGTGTTTGCAATCAAAATGACTGCAGTCAGAGGTCAGGAATTGGACACAGATTGCATAAAGCACAAAAGTAGCAATCTTTGGTCTTGTGGTTTCATCCAGAACAATGCCAGCTGTTAGAAGCACGAAATGGGAACTGAATTGAACAACAACAGCTAAAATTGTGCAGCAACACCACTGGGTATGCGACCAATATCTCACATCATTCCGGGCAAATAAGAGAATTCACTGAAATTATTTTCCAAAATTACAGACAATTTTGATGCGTCTGAAAAGTCGTAAATGTTTGAACCAATGTCGCAAAACGGCATGCGCGGCCCACGTATGGGCTGGAATTTTTGAAACGGTTTGCACTTTAGTTGGGTGTAAGCTCGTCGGTCGAAATTAGTAGCCCAGGCCAAGGTTGTCTTGTTATCAGCTTTTGCTTACACATCCTCAATTTTATGTTTGGGCTTAGCTCTGGCCGCGGGCCAAAGCGTTAATGCTTTTTGCTTGCTCAAACTGATCTCACTCGGTCGGTGCGAAAGAGCGAGCAATCTCGAATCATTCCACGTTAACAGCAAAGGAAATGCTTCATTTTTACACAAACCGCCGCCCTTTACGCACAACCCCTGTTCACCGTTTCGAAAATTCCAGCCATGGCACACACATTGAACCAGTGACCGGCCCAGACTAAGGGTGGAATTTTCAAAAAGGTATGAACACAAGTTTTGTGCGAGGTCAGAGCAAAGAGCGGTCGAAAAAAAAAACAGAAAATTTGCTTGCTGTCAATTAAAATGTTTCAAGTGTACATAAAAACTTTCGACCGAACTTCACACCCAACTTTTATTCACATCGTTTCGAAAATTCGACCCTTATAGTCGAATGAGTAGCGAAATCACTAATCTAACTGTGAAACATTTGCCAGCTAGTTATGCTTTCATTTCACACGACCGCGTGCGCGTGGAGGCAACACTCAGCGTCCAGAACATAGCTAGTTGGCCAATATTTCCGTCCCAGTAAAAAGAACGTGCTTAGGAAAACAGATCACCAGTTTCTGGTGACCCAAGAATTAGATCAAATGCTTCGAGTCAAAATCACGATCGTCTACTCGGCTTATAGTCCGGGTCATCCAGATTTACCGCCTTCTTGTCTTCATCCCAACTTTCGTCACTGTCGAATCCCGGATGTTCGTTTTCGTTGTTTCTTCGTTTTCTGCCCAGATTGTGGCTGACTGTTGTTTTTCGGTCGACTGCGTTTCGGCGTCGCGCCGCCGACGGGCCAGGCGAGCACGTTGCGCACGAGCACAAAGTCACCGACATGCCACTGCCCCCGCATAGCGCCGTCGTCGTCATTGTTGGCTGATTGTGATTGACGCGTTTGCGAATTGTTCAATGACGCTGCGGTTTGGTGAAATGAAATTGATCGTTTTTGATCAGAGATCGGAAACGGGCCGGGCCGCGATTCTGGAGTTGGTCGACCGGGCCGGGCCGGGCCGGAGCATTGGGGGACCGGTCCGGGCCGGTATGCCTAAATTTGAACGAAATTACCATTTTTTGAACCAAAATTTTCAAAATTTTTGCGCTTCGCGCAATAACATTTCCTAGTTCTTGATCTTTTCAGTCATCGTTTTGAGGAAAGAAGCAGTAGCTACCCATACCCAGGCCTTTGCTTTGCAGCAATCAACCTACTGTACCACCAAAAAAGCCTGCCTGCAATCAACCTACCTACCAGAGGTCGCAATCGGGCCGGCCCGAGCTCGAAAAAAGAGCCTAAACAGGCTTACGGAATTATGCAACATCCGTAACTAAACCTAGCCTGGACTTCTGACGGTACAAATGGAAGAAACAAGTCTAACCCTACACTTATGACGGTACAATGGGGAGAAACAAGGATTATCGAGCAACAGTTATGCGGTCCGACCACGTGATGTAGAAAAAAATGGCGTTGCATAGTTCCGGCGCCCGCTCGGGGGAGGCGTAATTGCATAGTGCCGTGTTACATTGGGGTTAGTCGAAACTTCGTACAACAGCGCAGAACACTTGTGTGCACTTGCACTTACATTTGTGCTTGTCTGTTACCGATGGAAAACTATTATATGAAAATGAAAAGAGGAAAGTGTCAACAAAGGTTGCCTTGTGAAACCGTGTGTTCAACCCAACGCTAAGCCGTGTGTTATTTAATAGCCAGGGATTTTGTGCTTTTGTTGTCTGGTCTGACAAGCCGCATCTTATTCATACGAACTAATTAGCTTGTCCAAAAAAGACAAAAAGCCAACTGATGATTATTAGCGAGTTGAACAAATCGATTCCGTGAAGTTGCATAAGAATCGGGATAATAAGACCTAATATACGTAGTAAATGTGATAATGGGTGCTATTGTGTGGGAATATGTGGCGGATTAAATCATACAGCACTTGTTTCTCACACTGACTAATGATAAGAAGTAAAATGAAAGGTGTGTAATTGCGCTCGAAGATTGTGCTCTGTTACTGAAAAAAAATGCTACTGAACGAAATGATGAAAACGGAAATGGGCAAAAAACGGATGGGGTGCCGAACACCGAGCGGGCGCCGGAACTATGCAACGCCATTTTTTCTACATCACGTGGTCGGACCGCATAACTGTTGCTCGATAATCCTTGTTTCTCCCCATTGTACCGTCATAAGTGTACGGTTAGACTTGTTTCTTCCATTTGTACCGTCAGAAGTCCAGGCTAGGTTTAGTTACGGATGTTGCATAATTCCGTAAGCCTGTTTAGGCTCTTTTTTCCTAGTAAACTTATTGTATTGTAACTTGTTCTTCTATACCAAGTAAGTAACTCAAGGGCGGGACACATCAAGCTAAGAATATATAGATTATATATAAAACATCGTTATAACATTCATGCAAATGTACTCCAACTCTGTGTGGGCTAAATTGTAAACACCTACATAGGTATTCATCGCTACTGTCACGCCTTGAGCGGTTGTTGATGTTTACCCTTTTCCTGTCTGAAACGAAATAAAGTACTCCTACTACGAAAACAATACTATCCAACGGTCGATAACAGGGTTGGAAAAAATTTTTAAACAAGTTATTTTTAAAAGTTTTAAAAAATTTTTTTTACAGAGTCTGAGATTCGGGGAAAGTTTACCAAACTTTCCTAAAAAAACGCGCAAAAACGCGAAAAAATGCAACTTTAATTGACAAGTCACGTTTGTGACTTGGTTTGCGACACTTATGAAGGGTGTTTACGTCATTTCGGTGCGATCCAACAGTCTGTGCTTGATATGGACCGATGATTGCTGCTCTGTGGTATTGGTCGCACAATGACTTTATAAGAATTGGTCAAATTTTTTTCCTGAATCGCAAAGCAGGCCAGTGACGGGGCAGTGACGTTGCGTTGCGCGATCACACACAAAACACGTAGTAAAGAGAATGTTTCAGACCTGCGGCAACGTGGTTGATCTGCTGGATTTTTTTCAGGTGGCGAAAATGTTTTGTGAGAATCACAAATAGCACAGTAGTTAAGAGTGACTGAACGTGAAAATCAGGATTGATTTTGATGAATTCTTATATGGTTATTGTGCGACCAATATCAGACAAAACAGTTTGCGGTCGAATAAGCAAGATTCACTCATAAACCATACAGAATTGAGAATATGAGCTGCAGCAATGCTTGTGGGTGTGAAGAAAATTTTTCGACCCTTGAGAAAAAAAGACAAAAAATAACCCACAAAAAGGTCATTTTTGGACGTTTTAAAACATTTTGTTCTCCCGAAAAAATTTAAAAAAAAATTTTTTTTAATTTTTTTTACCCAACCCTGGCAAAAGTTTCTTAAAAACCACTGCGTAGGCGCTGGTCGCACAATGACTTCGTAAGAATTGGTCAAATTTTTTCCTGAATCGTGAAGCAGGGAAAGTGACGGGGCAATGACGATGCGTTGCGTGATCGCACACAAAGCATGTAGTAAAGAGAATGTTTCAGACCTGCGGCAACGTGGTTGACCTGCTGGATTATTTGCAGCTGTAAATGTTTTGTGGGAATCACAAACAGCAAGTGGTTAAGAGTGACTGAACGTGAAAATCAGATTTGATTTGATGAATTCTTATATGGTCGTTGTGCGACCAATACCTAACACGCATCTCACGGGATGCGACTTTTCGCAAAATGCTGCCATTAGTTCATCTTCATGCATTCTTGGATAAAACTGTCGAAGAAAGTGCTTGACGGAAGAGAAGTCTCACAATATACATAATCAATAAACCCATTTATCGCAATCAGACACAATTTTGTCAAAGTGAAGTGAAATGTCCGGTGTTGTGAATATAAAGCTCCGGGGCCCCGGCCGGAGAAAGCAGGTTCTCGATATCTAAAACTCCAACATCTATACAGCTACAGTACAATCTAAGAATTGAATAGGTCCTTTGGCACAGCGGTACTGCGTTTGACCATGTATCGGTGAATATCGCCATCGCGGTTCACCATTTTCCATCGGCCATCCTCATATACATGGACCTCCCAGCTGCTCACGAATAGCCGACTATTCGCTCGAAACATCGAGAAGAATCCGGGTTCTTTTGAAAGCGGCGGAGGCGGAAGATTGGTCATGTGTGACCATGTGTTGCTGGCAATGTCGTAGCGTTCGCATTTGTTGTACTGCGTGTGGCGGGGACCGGGGCAGTTAAAGCCGTCATAGCAGCCACTGCACACCTGACAAAAAGATGAGTGGATCAATATTATACACGGCCGACGCGTATACACGTTTGCCTTGTGCGTCGGAAACGCCGTGACCTGAGTGCACTTCTTTGCTGACATTTTGGCTCGCGTTTGGCTCGGCTGTGGCTTGGCTCAGTGCACACTGTGGTGATGCCAGCCATCAGCCAATTGCGCACTGGCTGACATCAATGACAAGCTACTGTATCTAGCTGAGGTTTCACGGAAGGGTGCATTATATACAAAAGCATTTTTATGCCCAGTTAAAGTCAAACCCAGAGCAAATCTGAGCCCAACCACACCGGAGCCAGATGCCAGCAAAGTGCATCACGCCCTCTGTGCTGCATAAGAAGCGCCAACCACAATGCTGTTTCCATCGGCGGCAAGTGTATGGTAGAATCCTCGTGGGTACTTCATGTTTGGTAGTCTTTGCCAAGTGTCAGTGCTGTATCGATAGCTGAAGAATCTTGCTGACGTCACCTGATATTGTCCACATTCGTTACCACCAGCGAAGTAGATGGTGTCCTGCATTATTTTGACGGATTTGTTTTCGAATAAAATGAGACGCTTGGTTGCAGATGCTCAGCGTTCATTGTCACGTTCATTGAGCATATGGAAGATCAGGTTGCAAGAAACCAGATGTAAAAATCGTGCCACACGTGAGCAAAACTTGAAAAAGGTATTTGGAGATTTATCAAGCACCTTTACAACGGCCGGGGATACTACGACGTTGCCTCCCAAACACGAATCCAATTTCATTGATCTCTTCTCCCACTCGAGTGCATTTCCATGAGCGGGTAAAAAGATACAGTGGGACGCACTCGGTGGCAGCTTTACACAAGCAACCACACAGCCACATGCAAACACCAAGTCCATGTCGGGCATGTAAAAAAAGAAACCTGCACCAGGGTTGGGCAAAGAAAATTTTTTTGGCAGAAAAAAATTTTTTTAAAGAAAGAATTTTTGAAAAAAAATAAAAAAAATATTTTTTTATTTTTTCGGCGAACAAAATGTTCTAAAACGTCCAAAAATGGCCTTTTTGGGGGTATTTGTTGACATTTTTTCTCACGGAGGGTCGAAAAATTTTCTTCACAAAATCTCCTTTGGGGCATGTATTTGGTACCTAAGATGTCCCGAATGATGTTATTATACCTTCCCGTAATACATGGGACACAGTATACATGTACCTACATGGTACTTCGATGCCATACCCCATCAGGTCGGTCATATACGACTGATTCAGCTACCCGACAAGTATGTATTTCAGCTTATATTCTCAATTCCGTGTGGTTTATGAACGAATCTTGCTTATTCGACCACAAACTATTGTGTCTAATACCACAGAGTAGCAATCATTGGTCCGTATCAAGCACAGACTGTTGAATGGCACCGAAATGACGTAAACAACCTTCATAAGTGATGCAAACCAAGTCACAAGAGTGACTTGTCAAAAAAGTTATTTTTTTTCGCGTTGTTGCGCGTTTGGCAAATTTTGTAAAATTTCCCCGAATTTCAGACTTCTAAAAAAAAATTTTTCAAAAAAAGTTTAAAAAAACCTTGTTTAAAAATTTTTTTTTCCAGCCCTGACCTGCACCGCAGAAATAAAGGTTATTCTACGCTTTATCATTCCTGGGTTAAGAACAAGAATGACGAATTAAAAACGCGGCCCAAACTCGACAGCGATAGAGCATTGGTGTTCTTCAACAGCCTCCACTGCTCATCTTTGTTGACGAACTCGTCGATTCGACCGCCTGAACTGAGTCTAGATCAACTTTCATCTTGCAATCATGACCGTTAAGGGCGACCTTACGTAACACTAGGAAATAGGAAATCTTTCACGTGTTAAAACTATTTGTTAGGGAATTTGAGACGAAGCTAGGAAATAGGAAATACGAAATATTTCCGATTTCCTATTTCCCAGTTGTTTTTTCGAAACTAAATAGGAAATAGGAAATGTTTGGCACAATCAGCAGAACCAAACAGAAGCGCAGCTCAACAAAATGTTTTGATCGAGTTGCGTGTAATATGTGCACAATCAGCCGATAAATGTTCCGCCAGTTGTGCTAAATGTAGCCGTGTCTATGGTATCGGGGCACGGTGACATAATTTCCTATTTCCTAGTTTCAATAAGACAATTAGGAAATATTGCCTATTTCCTAAAGTCTTACTTTTGGAGCTAGGAAATATTTCCTATTTCCTAGTTTTACGTAAGGCCGCCCAAACAGCAGCCTCACTTTTGTCAACATTTATGAGTTTATCCCCAATCCATACGACTGTCTGTGTACCGTATCCAGGTTTTGGGGGAATCATGTAGAATTTCGATGGCGTCAACGTTCCGTTGTCGCTGATGTCGATTCGATACGCCGTGGTTGAGTCACTCGTGCACTTCAGCAGGACACACGGAAAATCGGACACTAAATGTAAAAGCCGATTCAGGCAAAGTTGTCAATCGTGATCGAATAGCCAAGACCCAAGAGATTGCAACGTCGTAGTTTTTATACGGTACCTGGCTGTTTGTTAAAGGTTGGAGTAGCGGCGGGCTTGCACGATCTCACACGCGTTTGCGTTTGCGTCTGGAAAACTTATGTAGGTGTAGTTTGCCCTTGAAAATTTCTTCACAAGCTCGCCTGTTGATGTGTTTGTTTCTCTGCGTTCAATTCACACTTTGACCACTCATTCCATTCGTTTCCATCACCTCCACTTCCGCCATCACCTTCGCCTGTGTTATGTGAATCAAGAATAGGCACATATAATTCGAATCTTGCTGAAACAAGAACCAGCCCAGACACATTTCTGTCCACACTGCATCCCATCGAAGTACGTCACTTTCGATGTGTCGTCGTACACAACGTTGTTCGCAAAGTCTTCCAATGAGAACGGCTCCATGACGAGAATGCAGTTGTCCTTTTTTCCGTTGTCATAGAATTGTCCGGCTCTGCAGTCATACAGTGATAAAGAAAACGAATAGGTATTGGTCGCACAATGACCATATAAGAATTCATCAAAATCAATCCTGATTTTCACGTTCAGTCACTCTTAACTACTGTGCTATTTGTGATTCTCACAAAACATTTTCACCTGAAAATAAACCAGCAGAGCACCCACGTTGCTGCGGGTCTGAAACATTTTGGTTACTGCATGGTTTGCGTGCGATCGCGCAACGCAACGTCACTGCCCCGTCACTTTCCCTCTTTGCGATTCAGGAAAAAAAATTTGACCAATTCTTATAAAGTCATTGTGCGACCAATAACGATATTGATAGACTCTAGAGGAATGCCTTTCCAACTTGCAACTGCTGAACGCCTCACATAGCGCGATGCAACCGTCGATGTTGTCCTGTGACGCGCTCGATTCCGCGTGATTCGCCATCATTAAGCCATCCTGACGGTAGCACGATTTCGAGGAGCCAGAAGAGCTTGAAACTGCAAACACAAGACGAAATTGTCGCATAAAGTGCGTATGACTTAATGGTTGCAGTTCTCTTGAGCGTCACTTGACTATGCTTGGCATTTTACATCTTTTTACGCTATTGTTACTGCAGCAGACTTGCTAGAATTTTGCGCAGGCTGAAAGAATAACCTTAAAACATACCGCATGTCAATAACGCTACAACGACAAATCGGTACCAAGTGGTTTTGAAGAACAATTGGTTGACCATTGCACGTTACGGTTGCCCACCTGAATGAACACCCTGCTTTCAAGACCACATGTTTTGAACCGCGTGATCCTTTAAAATTGTCACACCAGGTTGGGGTATGGTGCAATCGGACCCGCGGAATCCGAATATCGGCTTTTATTGTTTGGTCCGGATATTCTGGGTCCAAGAACTAGGGCCCTTCAAGCCTGGACCCGACATTGATAGAGTCCCCGTTTCTTCGACCCAAAATGCCTCGAACAAAAGAGAAAGCCTTTGTTAGGCGGATTTCCTGAGTTTAGGCCGGTCTCACAATGTAGCGGGTTAGCGGGTTGCGGATTAGCGGACCCGCTTTTCACGCCCGATTTTGCTCTCACATGCAAAATTGGAGAAGCCGGTTAGCGGGTCTGCCTATAAGCCGCCCGCTAATCCGCTGACCCGCTAATCCGCAACCCGCAGGTTGTTCTCACGATGTACGCGGAGGCAGAAATGCGGGTGAAGCTCCAGGTCATCCATTTTGTTTAATTTACCAGTATTTCTTTTGTTTATCTGCTTGCCCAAATTCTCTAGAACTACATGTAGTACTTAAGAATGATATGTGTAATTTATGGAACAGTTTGCAACCCAGAAGAACAGGATGACAGAAAAGCGCACGGGCGCTGCTCTTTTTCACTTGCTCAAAGTGGTCTAGCCCAAACCGGCTTTGTCGAATCGTCCGGCACAAAACACAGAATAATGCCCCTCCGCCATGTTGTCCGATAAAGTTCCATAGTACTGGCCGTGCCTCTGGTACTGTACCTTGCTATATCTACCAGTCACGATACAAATCTACCAATGTGCAGTGGTTTCTTTAAAAATTCGTTCCAAAAGTTAAAAAAATTTTTTATTATTTCAAAATTCGAAAATTTCTCTATTTTTTTGCTCCAAAAGAGCTATTTTTTGCATAAAAATTGCTACTGTTGACATCACCTAACCATGGGTGTATTGGGTGCCATAATCGTTGTTGTGTTTCATCTAGATGCTGTATAGTGCGCACACTCACAGGGCCTCTCATATGACTACACACGTACATGTGATTGGGTGGGCATTTATTAACCATGCCCCAGACCCGAAAGAAGTGATTCTATTTTGTATTCACTCTAATTTCACACTATGTGCAGCTTATTTGCATTGGTCGTGTACCTAGACGTCATAATTTCACCCAAAATTCCCATCCCGAATATCAGAAAGCCATACCATCACACCCGCACCACCTGGGGAAGGGTACGGGTGTGTATTGGTCGCACAATGACTTTATAAGAATTAGTCAACTTTTTTTCCTGATTCGTAAAGAGGGAAAGTGACGGGGCAGTGACGTTGCGTTAGTTGCATGATCGCACACAAAGCATGTTGTAAAGAGAATCTTTCAGACCTGCGGCAACGTGGTTGATCTGCTAGATTATTTTCCGCTGAAAATGTTTTGTGAGAATCACAAATAGCACAGTAGTTAAGAGTGACTGAACGTGAAAATCAGGATTGATTTTGATGAATTCTTATATGGTCATTGTGCGACCAATACCTGACTATGGTTGGTACTTATCGACCATTGGATAGCATGGTTTTCGTATCACCTATGCTTTATATGCACTTAGAACACATTATGTAACCAAAATACCCTATTTTCTACTTGAGCGCTCATTTTTTATCGTGTTGGGCAGATTTTGGCTGGAATAAAAAAAATTTTAATTAAAAAAATTTTTTTTTTAAAAATGGGGTTCGAATAATAAAATTTTTTATTGACCAGTACTTTTTGCTAAGGCCGCGTACAGATTGAGCTGGTTATGATTCTGGTTTTGCTAAAAAAATGTTCTATGTCCGAAAACCACAACCAAAGCCAGCTCTATCTGTACGCAAACCTAGAAATATTTCTGGCGCAGTTTGAAACATTTGTGTCTCCAAGTTATTTATGAAAAAAACGTGGTGTCTGTGCTTGCAACATTTCGTTTGATTACAGGGTGTGCCGGTTTTTACTCATATACCGTGTTCGTGTATAAATTATTGTTTGTGCAGTAATTGTTTCGATTTGTGATAAAATTTGGGCATTTTTTATGGTCTGCTGTGAGCGCTTTGCCAGCAATCTTCGATCGTTTGCAAATATGTTTTCAGGTACCGGAGAACTTTAAACAAGGCCGATAATCTGCTGCGTTATCAGAACTAAACTTCCCACTTCGGTACAGTTTGTTGATGTTCTCGTCCATGCTGATGAAAGTAGAGACGCCGTGGAGAGGATTTTCATAAGTATGATTGCTGCTTTACTGCATTGCTGGTTACATATATGCGATGTAGCCTGTTTGCTGATAGGTCGGACTTTTACACCTAAGAATTCCTGTTGAGCACACTGTGCTTTACACACTTTTTTTGGAAAATGTACCACAAACACCATAATGAAAATCCTCCCAATGGCGTCTCTGCTTTCGTCAGCATGGACATCAACAAACTGTACCGAAATGGAAGTTTAGTTCTGATAATGCAGCAGATTAGGGGCCTTGTTTAGAATTCTGCGGTACCTGAAAACATGTTTGCAAAGGATCGAAGATTGCTGGTGAAGCGCCCACAGCAGTCCATAAAAAATTAGCCAAAGTTTGTTACAAATCGAAACAATTACTGCACAAACAATAATCCATATGAAGGCAAACTACGCCAACACGAGCCCGATTTCGAAGGTAGTGTGTATTCAAAACGAATAGAAAGAGAAAATCATCATGCTCCGCTTTGTATTCTTCAACGTGTAACATTTCCCAAATCAGCAGCCACGTATGAATGTTTCACTATTCTGCCACCTGCGAAATCGGGCTCTTGCCTTTACGTATTGCGGCACACCCCGTAACCAAACAGATGTTTCAAGCACACACACCACGTTTTTATAAATTACCTAGAGACATAAATGTTTCGAACTGCGCCAGAAATATTTCCAGTTTTGCGTGCAAATGGAGCTGGGTCTGGTTTTGGTTTTCGGAAATAGAAAATTTTTTAGTAAAACCAGAACCAGAACCAGCTCTATCTGTACGCGGCCTAACAAGCGCTTAGTTTTTTGCACTGAACCATGAATGCAGTGCTTCAAAGTTTCGTATGGTATGACACACAGAAACAATAGCAGCCGCGGCATTACGAGCAGTCCCACTTTGCTGTATCAAGGTTCTTAGGTACCTCAACTTCCGTTCTTTTGCTTATTTTCATAATCGACGAGGTAACGGTAGTTACCCGAAGTACACCATGGTTTGAAGTTGAAACCAGACGGTGTAAGATTGGGTGTCGGTGATATGTGTGTGTGAACGACAGTGTGATGGGATGAGATGATTTGGGGAAAAATTTTTTTTTTCTCAGGTGAAACATCACCAGGCTGGATTTAGTGATTTTTCCCTATACCTTGCGTGTTAAAAACGGGGTTTTTGGTGTGAGCGCGTGTGATTGGATTCTGATGATGTTTTGATTGTTTTTGAGAGATAGTCCAGCCAGTACAAAACGCTGAAAATTTCAGTTCGATCCACCCTATAGAAAGGTGTTTTT
This sequence comes from Rhynchonema sp. JSB1_4, assembly GCA_030248065.1. Classification (NCBI taxonomy): domain Eukaryota; kingdom Metazoa; phylum Nematoda; class Chromadorea; order Monhysterida; family Xyalidae; genus Rhynchonema; species Rhynchonema sp. JSB1_4. The sequence goes on from JASAMV010004488.1 coordinate 14,127, forward strand.
TGGCCACCCGAAAATCGGCGTGTCCGGCGCCGACATTTTAGTGGACGGATCACAACTGAGCGAAGGAACCTAAATGGATCCGGGCAAGTCGTATATCGTTGGGTTCGGCTAGTGGTGGAGGCGTAGTACATCTATGGCGCAAAAAATAATATCAATTCTATCGTGAGGAAATGGCCGGTGATGTTTCACCGAATTAGTTGGTGGACTAATGTTTCTGGTTGCTGGTGTGGTCGAGTGTGATTGATTTTGGCAGATGTTTTGATTGTTTTTGAGAGTAAGTTTGGAGGTTAACAATGTGTGAAAATTTGAGATTGGTCCGCCCTATGAAAAGGGGTTTTTGGGCCACCCAAAAATGGGTGAAATTTGGGTGTGAGGCCAGGTTTGCGATGGTGGTATGGTTGAATGTTGATTGTGTTGGGCAATGTTTTGAGTGTTTTTGAGAGTAAATCTGGAGGTTAAGAAGGTGTGAAAATTTGAGATTGGTCCGCCCTATAAAAAGGGGTTTTTGGGCCACCCAAAAATATTTGTGAAATTTGGGTGTGAGGCCAGGTTTGCGATGGTGGTATGGTTGAATGTTGATTGTGTTGGGCAATGTTTTGAGTGTTTTTGAGAGTAAATCTGGAGGTTAAGAAGGTGTGAAAATTTGAGATTGGTCCGCCCTATAAAAAGGGGTTTTTGGGCCACCCAAAAATATTTGTGAAATTTGGGTGTGAGGCCAGGTTTGCGATGGTGGTATGGTTGAATGTTGATTGTATTGGGCAATGTTTTGAGTGTTTTTGGGAGTAAGTCTGGAGGTGAACAAGGTGTGAAAATTTGAGATTAGTCCGCCCTACGAAAAGGGGTTTTTGGGCCACCCAAAAATGGGTGAAATTTGGGTGCGAGGCAAGGTTTGCGATGGTGGTGTGGTCGAGTGTGATTGATTTTGGCAGATGTTTTGATTGTTTTTAAAAGTAAGTCCGGAGGTTAATGACGTGTGAAAATTTGAGATTGGTCCGCCCTATGAAAAGGGGTTTTTGGGCCACCCGAAAATGGGTGAAATTTGGGTGTGATGCCAGGTTTGCGATGGTGGTATGGTTGAATGTTGATTGTGTTGGGCAATGTTTTGAGTGTTTTTGAGAGTAAGTCTGAAGGTTAACAAGGTGTGAAAATTTGAGATTGGTCCGCCCTATGAAAAGGGGTTTTTGGACCACCCAAAATGGGTGAAATTTGGGTGTGGGGCCAGGTTTGGCTGGGTAGTGTGGTTGAATGTTGATTGTGTTGGGCAATATTTTGAGTGTTTTTGAGAGTAAGTCTGGACGTTAACGACGTGTGAAAATTTGAGATTGGTCCATCCTATGAAAAGGGGTTTTTGGGCCACCCAAAAAGGGGTGAAATGGCAGAAGGTGCTTGATAAATCTCCAAATACCTTTTTTCAAGTTTTGCTCACGTGTGGCACGATTTTTACATCTGGTTTCTTGCAACCTGATCTTCCATATGCTCAATGAACGTGACAATGAACGCTGAGCATCTGCAACCAAGCGTCTCATTTTATTCGAAAACAAATCCGTCAAAGTAATGCAGGACACCATCTACTTCGCTGGTGGTAACGAATGTGGACAATATCAGGTGACGTCAGCAAGATTCTTCAGCTATCGATACAGCACTGACACTTGGCAAAGACTACCAAACATGAAGTACCCACGAGGATTCTACCATACACTTGCCGCCGATGGAAACAGCATTGTGGTTGGCGCTTCTTATGCAGCACAGAGGGCGTGATGCACTTTGCTGGCATCTGGCTCCGGTGTGGTTGGGCTCAGATTTGCTCTGGGTTTGACTTTAACTGGGCATAAAAATGCTTTTGTATATAATGCACCCTTCCGTGAAACCTCAGCTAGATACAGTAGCTTGTCATTGATGTCAGCCAGTGCGCAATTGGCTGATGGCTGGCATCACCACAGTGTGCACTGAGCCAAGCCACAGCCGAGCCAAACGCGAGCCAAAATGTCAGCAAAGAAGTGCACTCAGGTCACGGCGTTTCCGACGCACAAGGCAAACGTGTATACGCGTCGGCCGTGTATAATATTGATCCACTCATCTTTTTGTCAGGTGTGCAGTGGCTGCTATGACGGCTTTAACTGCCCCGGTCCCCGCCACACGCAGTACAACAAATGCGAACGCTACGACATTGCCAGCAACACATGGTCACACATGACCAATCTTCCGCCTCCGCCGCTTTCAAAAGAACCCGGATTCTTCTCGATGTTTCCGAGCGAATAGTCGGCTATTCGTGAGCAGCTGGGAGGTCCATGTATATGAGGATGGCCGATGGAAAATGGTGAACCGCGATGGCGATATTCACCGATACATGGTCAAACGCAGTACCGCTGTGCCAAAGGACCTATTCAATTCTTAGATTGTACTGTAGCTGTATAGATGTTGGAGTTTTAGATATTGAGAACCTGCTTTCTCCGGCCGGGGCCCCGGAGCTTTATATTCACAACACCGGACATTTCACTTTCACTTTGACAAAATTGTGTCTGATTGCGATAAATGGGTTTATTGATTATGTATATTGTGAGACTCTCTCTTTCCGTAAAGCACTTTCTTCGACAGTTTTATCCAAGAATGCATGAAGATGAACTAATGGCAGCATTTTGCGAAAAGTCGCATCCCGTGAGATATGCGTGTTAGGTATTGGTCGCACAACGACCATATAAGAATTCATCAAATCAAATCTGATTTTCACGTTCAGTCACTCTTAACCACTTGCTGTTTGTGATTCCCACAAAACATTTACAGCTGCAAATAATCCAGCAGGTCAACCACGTTGCCGCAGGTCTGAAACATTCTCTTTACTACATGCTTTGTGTGCGATCACGCAACGCATCGTCATTGCCCCGTCACTTTCCCTGCTTCACGATTCAGGAAAAAATTTGACCAATTCTTACGAAGTCATTGTGCGACCAACGCCTACGCAGTGGTTTTTAAGAAACTTTTGCCAGGGTTGGGTAAAAAAAATTAAAAAAAATTTTTTTTTAAATTTTTTTCGGGAGAACAAAATGTTTTAAAACGTCCAAAAATGACCTTTTTGTGGGTTATTTTTTGTCCTTTTTTCTCAAGGGTCGAAAAATTTTCTTCACACCCACAAGCATTGCTGCAGCTCATATTCTCAATTCTGTATGGTTTATGAGTGAATCTTGCTTATTCGACCGCAAACTGTTTTGTCTGATATTGGTCGCACAATAACCATATAAGAATTCATCAAAATCAATCCTGATTTTCACGTTCAGTCACTCTTAACTACTGTGCTATTTGTGATTCTCACAAAACATTTTCGCCACCTGAAAAAAATCCAGCAGATCAACCACGTTGCCGCAGGTCTGAAACATTCTCTTTACTACGTGTTTTGTGTGTGATCGCGCAACGCAACGTCACTGCCCCGTCACTGGCCTGCTTTGCGATTCAGGAAAAAAATTTGACCAATTCTTATAAAGTCATTGTGCGACCAATACCACAGAGCAGCAATCATCGGTCCATATCAAGCACAGACTGTTGGATCGCACCGAAATGACGTAAACACCCTTCATAAGTGTCGCAAACCAAGTCACAAACGTGACTTGTCAATTAAAGTTGCATTTTTTCGCGTTTTTGCGCGTTTTTTTAGGAAAGTTTGGTAAACTTTCCCCGAATCTCAGACTCTGTAAAAAAAATTTTTAAAACTTTTAAAAATAACTTGTTTAAAAATTTTTTCCAACCCTGTTATCGACCGTTGGATAGTATTGTTTTCGTAGTAGGAGTACTTTATTTCGTTTCAGACAGGAAAAGGGTAAACATCAACAACCGCTCAAGGCGTGACAGTAGCGATGAATACCCATGTAGGTGTTTACAATTTAGCCCACACAGAGTTGGAGTACATTTGCATGAATGTTATAACGATGTTTTATATATAATCTTAGGGTTCTTAGCTTGATGTGTCCCGCCCTTGAGTTACTTACTTGGTATAGAAGAACAAGTTACAATACAATAAGTTTACTATGAAAAAAGAGCCTAAACAGGCTTACGGAATTATGCAACATCCGTAACTAAACCTAGCCTGGACTTCTGACGGTACAAATGGAAGAAACAAACTAACCGTACACTAATGACGGTACAATGGGGAGAAACAAGGATTATCGAGCAACAGTTATGCGGTCCGACCACGTGATGTAATAAAAATGGCGTTGCATAGTTCCGGCGCCCGCTCGGTGTTCGGCAACCCATCCGTTTTTTGCCCATTTCCGTTTTCATCATTTCTTTCGTTCAGTAGCATTTTTTACAGTAACAGAGCACAATCTTCGAGTGCATACACACCTTTCATTTTACTTCTTATCATTAGTCAGTGTGAGAAACAAGTGCTGTATGATTTAATCCGCCACATATTCCCACACAATGGCACCCATTATCACATTTACTACGTATATTAGGTCTTATTATCCCGATTCTTATGCAACTTCACGGAATCGATTTGTTCAACTCGCTAATAATCATCAGTTGGCTTTTT